>JBAMYA010044000.1:0-12848 GCA_037176975.1 Arrhamphus sclerolepis | reverse complement strand
TTGGCAAAGTCCCTACAGGCCTTGGTGGAATGAAATTCAGCTGCAGTTGACACAGGAGGGTTTGTTAGCCTGTCAACTGTAGCAAATAAGGCTCGAGCATTATGACTGTTTTTGGTGATCATGTCAGAAAAGTAGGACATCCTTGCATTCCCCAGATGTAAATTATAACAGTGAAGTTTCTCTTTATGGATTTCATAATGAACTTGAAGACTGTTTTTCTCCATCTGCGCTCAGCTTTCCGACACTTTTTTTTTTCATTTTTCACTAGTGTGGAGTTTCTCCATGGAGACTTTTTCCTTCCAGAGATGATCTTCACTTTGTTGGGAGCAATAGTTTCCATAACATTTAACATTTTAGCATTGAAGCTATCAACAAGGTCGTTGACTGAACACCCAGACAGGGAAGGTTTTGAACAGTAGACCTGGATAAAGGCTTTTCTGCTATTTTCCATTATACACCGTTTTGTTATGACCTCTCTGGAAACATTTGTGTGCACTGCGATTGTACTCTCAAAGAAAACACAGGAATCAGACACTGTAACCTTGGAAATACTCAGTCAACAAACAGGTCAATTAGCATCACCAATATAAAATTTTAATAACAATAAAATAAATATTCTTCTGTAGAAATGCGCAAAATAAGAACTTATTCTGTGGGAATTCCATAAGAATGTCAAACATTTTTCTAATAGAAATTAAAATTCTCCTTTTTAAAAGGAAAAATGAGCTGAGCACTCAAAAATAAAGTCAGTGACAAAAACAATCAAGTCAAATCCAATGAATCACTAACGTTAGTCCAGAGCCTATAGAAATGTGACATTCATTAATAGTTACTGCATGCTGTGTGCGTATTTGTTTCTGCATGTTGGTAGTATTTCCTCCCTTTGATGAAATATCCACTTTGCAAGTATTGCAAGTTGCCCTGTTTTCGTCTTTTTTAGTGAAGCATAACCGGACTTTCGAGCATTTGTACTGCTTGGGTGTCATGTTTACTGCTGACTGCTGGCTGTACTGGACTCATCACACACCTTGTGTAAGCTATGAGTGATGTCATTCGTGCCCACTGGAATCAATAAGGGAATCATTTACAAATTTGGCAAACGATTCCAAGGAATTGAGACACTGGGAACCGGTTCTCAACAAGAACCAGTTTTTGATTCTCATCCCTAATTACAGTTAATTTAGGGTGACAATATTCTGAAAACCCAAAAAGAGGACACCCTACCCGGCCTCTTGGAGATACTGCAAAAATACTCAAAGATGACAATGTAGCTTTATAAACCATACATTTATTTAAAACATCCCTTTTCTGTTTGAAATGAAAATTTTCTAATATGTAAACATAAATAATCTCTCATGACCACATGTGGTGAGGTTCATGGCTGGTGAGGCACTATCAGAATCAGATTTACAAATGTCTGAACCCAACAGAGTAGATTATTCACCACTTAGTCAGCAGTAGTTAACAGGTTATGTTTCATACGTCATATCGGCATCTTTTTAAAAGATTTTCTAGTGGCCTTTATTGGATAGAGAGAAAGCAAGGGCAAAAAAGAAGGAGAATATAGACAATAACATGTACAACACTGGGAATTGAACCCAAAATCCACTGCATGACGGTCCACCACATTAACCAATAGATTACCTGGCACAATAGACTACCTAGCAACTGCAACTAAATGATCACGACATCCATTTAAAATAAAACAAAAAAAAGGAAAAAAAGAAAGGACAACCCACAATTTTTTCTGTGCCTAATACTGGAATAATGCCAGTGCAGCGCATATGTGCCAGCTGTACACACAGTGTACTCAGCCTCTTACTTGTCCCGACTGGGACGATACACGGGAAAAGTTTTTTTTTTGCAGTTCATCTGGCACAGAGCCGCCACAAGGCAGCCTCTTGAGAATTATGTTACGCAACAAAATACCATAGTATTCTGTGCAAAGCACCAGGCAATTTAAGTAGACGCTTAACGGTCCTTTGAAAAACAGTGAAAAACGGGCATTTTCATAAATTAAAAAAAAAAAACCCGGACAGGACATAAAAAGTGGACATGTTGGGTAAAAGAGGACATTTGGTCACCCTAGTTAATTCCAATCTTCAGAGAAATGGCAACTGTTCAACAGATAGACCCTAAAGAAAAGAGGGATTTTTGTTGTATGAAGTACTCTGAATGTATGAAAGAGTTGCAAGGGAGCTGACAAATATGGCCACAAACACCACTAAGAGCAACACCTTCATCTGCTTTTATAATTTATCATGCGAGTGAAATGTGGCAACGCTCTGCTATAAAATCAGGTGATCCAGCTCTACTGAATAATTACCAGAAACACAGTAACAAAAATGAACAT
The DNA here is from genome assembly GCA_037176975.1 of Arrhamphus sclerolepis. NCBI lineage: Eukaryota > Metazoa > Chordata > Actinopteri > Beloniformes > Hemiramphidae > Arrhamphus > Arrhamphus sclerolepis. The sequence goes on along the minus strand of JBAMYA010044000.1, from coordinate 10,495 downwards.
AAAAAAGAAAAAAATCCTATTATCTAATGAAATTTATGAAGCAAGACATGATGGAAAGAAACTTTGGAAGAACTTCAGTAATATACTGTGCACATCTAAGGATAATAATCCTACTTTCATAAGAGTCAGAAGGTAACTTTATAACCTATTGATGTTTCACATTATTTCAACATATAACATTTTTTTTTGTAATAAGATAAACAGTATTTGACAGAACATGAATAATTCTGGTGTCTTTTTTTCATATTAGCAGCATTTTAACTAAAATGGGAAGAGCTTTGTCCAACATTAGAACATGTGCTTATTTTGACAGATATTACAGTTAAAAAGTCCTTTTAATCATTAGTGTCGTCTCATCGTGATTATAGTTCTGTCATCTGGTCATGTGAATTTAGGAAGAATCTGTGCAAACTCCAACTTGTGCAAAACAAAGCTGCTCACTTTAGCCCTGTGCTGCTCTTTAAGGACAAGTATCCATCGTATGCATAAAGCTCTTTCTTGGATAAAAGTCAAGGACAGACAGAGAATCTCTTAGTCTTTTTTGTTGCATAATTACTACAGAACCACCAAAAGGCCTTTACAGTAAGATCTTATATATCAATAACATACAGTGAGGTGGTGGGGTTGCAGAGGAGAGGTGAAGCTGTAGCTCAGGAAACAGCCTCTGAGAGGGACTGATTGACACACCTGCGCTGCATGTATCAATCAAGGTCCCTTTATTTAACCAGCAGCACTCTGGTTCTGGAGAGAGGAGTGCCAGACCAGCAGCCTGCACTACATGTGTGTGTGATTTTGCACTGAAAAGTGCCCCAAATAAAAGACTTGTCAAGAAGCTGCAATCTTGCTGTGATTACTGCCGCCAGGGTACCCGAATCCTTTACACACAGTTATACTACAAGACAGGTCACACACAGTCATGTTGTAGTTTCCGTGTCGAGAACTTGTGCAATGCAGAAAACTGTTCTGTACAGAGCTTCCATTCAGTGGAATAAATGACCATTTTCTTTGAAAAGGTCCAGCACTAAATTGCATTTTAAAAATGAACTTAGGGAAATATATTTTTACAAGATGAACATGTATTCAAAAAGCAGGAAATTTTCTGCTGTTTGCTACAAATTTTGTCATTGTTATAGTCTTAATATCAATCATTCTCATTAGCTGGGTGTTTGAATGGAAAGTACTGCCTGGGAGACAGTCTTGGAAAGGAAAAGGTTATATGTATCAAATTGTGCTTCACTGTTTCCACTATTTACTTCATATGGAATTTACTGTGGTTGGTGGTGTGTGGGGAAGGGCTGATATTAGGTTCCAGGTGGGTAGTGGGATTTTGCTTGTATATGAGTAGGACTGTATGAGGACTATAATGTCTGACTTATTTTAAATATTTTATGCAATGTTGTCTGATAATGGGCCTCAGGAAGATGAGTTGCTTCCTTGGTTGCAACTAATGGGGATCCTTTAGAACAATTAAACAAATGCACCAAAATGTCAGAACTCTAATGAAAATGGGAATACTGAAAAAGAGCTTGGAAATCAAATTACAATAGCAATGTTTGTCATAAAAATTGTAACTGAATATTGTTTTGACTAGTCATTCAGCTGCACTTCAGCTCATAGTTTCAAGTCAAAGGGAAACAAAAATATTTTATTCATGGCTTTTCCTAAATAACAAAAGGAGAAAGAAAAGCATCCTAAAGGCCTGTCACTGCATTCTTGCAACATAGTCCCTGACTCATAACGTAGTTTTATCAACTATGACAAAAAGCTGAAGAGTGTTTTCTTTTGAAGAAGCCTAGAATAAATAGTTGAGTATAATGTCCCACTCTGTCTCTAAATAGGGTCAATTAATGAGCGAGCTTTATTTTCACAAAAGGTAACTAAGTGCCTGTTGTTTTTATTTTACCTTCTGTGGTAGCCAAGTGCTCCGATTTTATGTTGATATCTCAACTTTCCAAAATCCTGAATCCTACAGAACCTTTAGTTGTGGTGGTCATTTTTAGATTCAACTCTGCTATTGAAAACAATCCAAGTTCAAACCCCACAAATCTGAATCAAAGTTGCATCACAAATGAACAAATCAATTTGGACTTGAATTAAATCAGTGGCCTCCAACCTTTTTATGCGCCACGGACCAGTTTGTCAGACAATATTTCCACTGACCAATCTAAAGGTGTAGCTGATAAAACAATGGGGACGAATCACATGATCTATGGTCTCGAGGCCTTAACATGCACCAAGAGTGAGTCATAGACGGATGTAATGGAGAGAATCTGGTCATTTTTCAAAATAAAATAGACTGATAATAAATTAAACAGAAATAATAGAAGTTATTTATTCTTTCTGTGTTGCTCAGTACCAAATGATCCGCGGACGGGTACCGGTCAGGGGCCCAGGGGTTGGGAATCACTGAATTAAAATATTACACAAATCTTTATTCTAACCAGCATGAAATTATCCTCAAAGCACCCAGACTGTACCATTAACATTTAAATGCAGATGTTGTACAGACAGCATAAACTCAGCTTCACTCTTTCCAGCAAACCTCTTTATCATCTTTGTTTTGATGAACATTTTGTGTCTTTTTGTGTCTTTACCGTTGTCTTCATTGCTCAGTGCTGCGCTCAAGGTCAAAAAGAGGCTGAATGCAGGTCATATTTATAGCACTGTAGGGTCCAGAGAAAGAGGTTTTGCCAGCCACTCAGTTCTACTAGTTCCTAGGGATGGGAATGATTTACTCTCTCACAATTCGATTCTGATTTTTGGGGCCACATTTCGATTCAAAATCGATTTTCAATTCAAAACTATTTGATGTATGGTGTACCTTGGCTCTGCTGTCTGCAACATACAGACAAACCCCTCGTTCTCCACCACACTGTAAGGTCGGAACTCTTTGGTGGTGAAGCAGACAATAGACCTGGTTATGAACAAATGTGCATTGGTCTGCTGCTGGTAGCTGAGTCTGGTTCGTGTCCTTTAACTCTGGGTGATACCCGGTAATGTGAACCCGAGCATTTGTGGTGTTCCTGAAGTGCTTAATCTCCATTTTGCAAACCTTGCACACTTTGAAGCTCATGTCAAGCTCGGTCATCCCCAAGCATTCAGTAAAAACCAAAATTAGTCCAAATCTTTGCCTTCAATGAAGACAAGGCCAGTTGAATCTCTCTCTCTTCCATTTTCTAGTTTCCTCTTTGTTTTGGTGCTTTCCGCGCATGTGTATATTCTAGAACTGGCTGCATGGTGACGTCAGGACGTCCCATGTAGTTGCAAAATGGATAACGACAGCAAGTGGATTTATTTCATTTTTTAAAATCAATTTTGGGACATTTTTAATTGATTCTGAATAGTAGTGAATGAGAACCACAATTCTTTTGTGAATCAATTTTTTGGCACACCCCTACTAGTGGTGGTACATTATACCATAAACAGCAACAGCAAAAGTGACAAGTGGATGCAAGATTTCCCAATGTAATAAAAACAACAATTTTGAATTTGAAAAATATATCAATTCTATACAGCAAATACCAATGTTAATCTAGTCAGCCATATAAGTCATGTTAGTCCTGCTTCTTCTTAAATAATTGGAACACACTTGAAAACCTGCTCACCAGATTGTAGTTGTTCTGATTGCATCTCTGTTTGCTCTGCAGGATGCTGCGACTGACTGCTGAAGGCTGGATTGTAGCTGTTCTGGTACTGGTTGCCCTGGTTCAATGCTTCCGTCTCAGTAGCTGGTGGGACTGGGGCATTAAGGTTGAACACCTGAGGGAAGAACAAAGACCACATTGTAGTAAAGCACATCCAGAGTAAAGGTCATAAGCTTATTAGGTTTTAAGTCTATTACTCACTTCCTAAGGAATCTAACTGCTCCACTACAAATCCATGCATTTACAGCGTGAAGAGAGGACACTTTTGGAATAAATAAGAAATTCCTAATCAAAGTCATGAATGCATTTCTATTTTTGCTCTGTAAGTGGTTTTACTCCAGCAGCTTTCATCTACAGGACAAGATAATGTAATCCAGTCTGAGTAAGCTCCAGCTTTGATCACACTCCAGAATGGAAAGAAACATCTGCAGTATGGCATGATGACAGGAAATGGAACAAAACCACAATCATGTTTATGTAAACATATTCCACACATGCACACTAAACAACATAATGATCCTCTGAAAACAAGCAGGAATGCTCCTCTCTTTATATTAGGTGAATGACGCAAAATCTCAAAACAGTAAGTGCAACTGCTTGAAAAAGAATTGAAGGAAAGTAAATCCTGTAGAAACATAGACTGCATCAAAAAGGAACATAATAATTCACTGATTTAGCAAATGTGCACTTGCATGTTTGTGGTGCACAGTCCCCAAGGTCACCAATGTAGGTTGCACATGGATCATTGTAGGGGAACCCCTTTTGGGCTTCAGCAGAAGATAAATGCAATGCCATGCTGACCCATGCAGCCACAAAGATAAGGAAATCATTAATTTGCATTTCATTTTAGAGTGGTTTCAATAAAAGCCATCATTTTTCTCACCAGAGACTACTTAAACAGTTTATTTGAGGAATAGAAAGTGTCATCACAGCCTTACTGTTTGCATTGACTGGAATGGAGCTGCGTTGACATTGATGCCACTTGTGTGAGGAGCTTTGGAAACAGGTTGGAAAACCTGCGGCTGTGAGGCAGGAGAGAGAGCAGTCGAGGGAGGAGGCTGCTCTGATGACAATGACATGGAAGTCTGCTGTGGAGAAGAGACAATACACATTAGATTCAGGGTTGGAATGAATATGTGAGCTACCACAAATTAGCCAAGTGTGCCACTGTTTTTTCTAAGGAGATTAATTATATTTTGCTGCATCCTTCAGAATTCAACTTGATAATTTATTTACTGAAAATGAAATGAACATTTAAGAGTGTGGGAATTCTGCCCAACAAGTATCACACATTTCTGAAAATGGATATCAAACTGGGTGTAACGGGTTCAAACATTTTAACCTCCTGCTCAAAGGTAGTTGCATTAAAAGCTCCATGTCATTCTTTTTCTGACTTTCTTAGTAGTAGTAACATATTCATCTTTAATGCCATCTAGTTGCATCTCAGAATGCAATAAACATGTTTTAGAGTACGGCATGTCATGAGAAACTTAATTTAGGTGGATTCAAATCACAGTACAACTGCATCTGAACCATCCATGGGCTCTCCGCTTTACTGAGTGTCAGTATGGACTGTATATGCTGAGAGCAAATTTTCTCTACCTCAGTCAATACTGTTGCACATTTAGTATATGTGCACCTTTTAACATGTAAATATATTGGATTATGTCTCCAAGGACTACATGTTAAGCTGGGCAGCCTCCAGGAAGAGGGGTGGTGGTGGGAGTTGTGTTGTGTTGTCATATTGGTTTGCATGTTCTTTTTTTAGTTCCTCCCCCCCTTTGGTCTTTTAGCATGACAGGACATTTTACAGACAGGAGCGGTAGGTGAATAGAAGGGGGGAAGTGTATTGTAAAGTAAGCAAAAATAGATTTGTGAATCAAGAATGAAACATCCAATTGCTAACACTATTGACAGGGAATGTGTCAATTAACTCATTACTTAACATTCATCAGACAGTCATCAAAGAGGTCATTTTCTGGATCAGATTCAGGGTATAAAAAGTACAAAGGTATAACAGACCATTCACATTCCAAAAGTACTACTGTTAAAAACTACATAATGTATTTTATACTGGTTTGAGCACATGGGGGAGGCACACTGAAAGGTATACTTGGAGTCCTGCTTTACATTTGATTGGTTCAGAAGTGACCAACAACATGGGGATAACTGATGACTGTTACTAGTGTAGGAGGCCAACAATTCTCCAATGTATCAAAATTAACACTCTGTGAACAGCCTGGTTTACCTGAATGGGGTCGATGGACTCTGTTGAGGGTCGAGTATCTTGTGTGTGTGAAGTCTGATACATAGGTGGAGGTGTTGGGGAAACAATGGGAACCTGTGAATGAACAGTAGAAAGTAGGCACATTCTCCATAGTAGCCATTTGCTGCTGTTTACAGGTAGGTATAGGTATCTCTGTGTCGATATTTAAAAAACTCACTTGTGTGGGCTCAGGTTGGACAGGAACCGAGTTGGATTGTGATAGCCGGGACTCAGGGTGAACTAAAACAATTGCACTTTAGTCAACCAGAATTCTCAATGACAGATTTCTGTCAGACTTGCACATTAAATGACATTAGAAAAGTAGTTCTTTCTGTCAAACATACCTGGAGGACAAACCATCTGTGGTACATCCATGTTCTGAGTGGGTTTCATTGGCTGTGCTGATACAATAGCTGGGTCAATGGGCGGTCCATCAAACTCCAACATTGAGTCCTAGGAACAGAGGTAATTAGCACCATGGTACATCAGCTGTAGCAGTGTTTACTAAATTCAATTTATTCAAGCCATACCTGCATGAAGTTGTACGTTCCCTGCATCTGTGCCATCAAGTCCTGCACCACTTGCTTTCGGACCAATGGGTCAGTTGGTGGAACAGGAGACACCAAGTTCATGGGATGGGTGTCCAGGGTAACAGGTTGAGCCGCAGGCTGAACAGATTGCTGCTGCAAAGTACCAACAGCCTGGTAGTAGAAGAAGAAGAAATACACAACGGTTAAGTACTGAAGTATTTCTAAGTGGATGTATATTCACATTGTGATTTGAAGAGATGCAGGGAAGTTTTACTCATAAGTCACAATCTGCAAAGGAAACTATCAGTAGAAAAACATGCAAATCAAATGAACTAATAACATCACATAATGGCATTTAGACATCCATCATCAGCCCTCAATGTTGAGATGACATATTCATTAACTCTGTTAGCTGTTACAAAAAGCACAATTTTCCCTTATGCATTAATTATATACTACTTTAAAAAACAGAATGTACACCATCTAAATCACTGCAGATGAATAGAGAAATCATTTAGTAGATAAATGAAAAGTACTATGAAACATGTGACACTACATTTGCATACAACATAATTACTGAAAATGTGGCTTATGTCACCATAACCAAAACATGTAGGTGATTGGCGACAAAGCATCTGAAAAATAAGTATTTTTTTAAATCTTATCAATCACTCTAGAATTTTTTTTAATTATTTTTAAGTATTTTGACAGTTTAGAAAAAGGGAGGAGGTATCATGATATCAATTAATTCAAATGAACATTGTCAATGTCCCAACACAGACCATATGCAGTAAACCTCATCTCCGGAAGATGAAATATGTGTTATTAACCACTGAATCCATCATCAACGACTTCAACATTATACTCAAAGCCTCCTGCTATCTGAGGCCTGACAGGACACTGTCAGGCCTGACAGGACACTGTCAGGCCTCAGGAATATCCCTGAGACTATAGGATACAAGGGGGGGTGCGCAGAGGTGCCCATTTGCAAATTCCTCCTGATGAATTTAGTGTTTGTAGAACTGGAAAATTATAATTTCACATTAGCGTCCATAAAAAGTTGTATATTCTAAGCAAAGACACAAAATCTAACTGTTGCCTCTGCAGCAGTTTTCCTTGATATGTTTGAGTATGCTGAAGGCAGACAACACTCAATCCCATTTAGAAGGTTTGAGTTTAGGTAGTTAGCTGAGACAGTCTCATTTCATTTTCTATTTAAGATTTGTTCATGTTTCAGTGATGATAGTTTAGGACCCTGTTCATATTTGAATGTTAGGCCAGAATGGCCTCTGTGCTTTTTAACTCTCTGTTTCATTGCTGAAAATAGAGACCATTCATCTCTCCTTTTCTTTTTTTTCCTTCCAGATTTGGGAAAACTTGCTCTGAAAATTATATTAATGTCCCTACGAGGCAAGGCCCCTCAGAACTACAGCTTCCCTCTTACAGCACATGTTATAGCGAATGTTTTCAAACTGGACTTTTTTTGTATCCAATAATGAGAAAAATGGGGCGCATCATAATCAATATTGTCTATCATTAAAAATAGGGAGCAAGTATATTTCTGATACATACCTCTGTTTCTCTGGTCCACTCATCCCCCTGATCCTTTTCACTGCCACTGTAAGTGCTTTCTAAAATGAACTGTCTGTTTACAAACTGAAAAAAGGAAGAGTCAATGTTAATGAAAAGTTTATAAAAAGAAAATTAAAAACAAAAAGTCTGAGATATTTATTGTGCTCACCTCTGTCGTTTCCACTGCGATAGGCTCTGTGAATTCCTCAATTACTTCAGTTTCTATAATGAGAAAAACAAGAAAATGTCAGGCTGACTGCTTTATTGCTTAATTGTATTATGATTTTAAAAATAGCAAACTTCATGCAGTATGACTTAAAAGGTCAGAACCTGGATCAACAGTCTGCTCTTCTGCTTCAGACGACTCAGCTACTACTACTGCAGCTGCTGTTGCTGTTGTTGTTGTTGTTGTTGATGTTGCTGGCTCTTCCTCTTCTTCCTCTTCCTCCTCACACACTCCATTTTGGTGAGATGGAATCCGGTCAAAGTACCCACTCAGCAAAACCTGGTCCAAAGTCTCTTTCAATGCCTTGTCTAGCAAAGGAATAACAAGGTCAGCATTCTATTGGTAAGTCAAAGCAATACAGCACACATTATACTGAAAAGTTCACAATTACCAAACTATTGTTTCATTACCTTTGAATAATTAAACATAATCGAGTGCAGAGTACATCTGGGAAAATATTTTTCAGGCCAATGTGCAAAGTGAATATTTATGATACCCACTTCAGTGAGCAAACTAGACCAAATTTTCCCAAAAACTATTTTTGAAAAAAATAAAATTGGAAGATGACAATGTTAAACATTCATCCACCGTTGCTTGTTCAAGCAGGTGCAAATAAATGACAATTTATACAATGTCAAATGTTAAAACTTTGAGCATCATGAGTCTTTGGTCCCTAAACTCAACATTGTACCAACCCGTGAAGACAAATTTAAAATACCCTAAAGCCCCAAAAACGCCCTAATTTCCAGCTGACATTGTTTTTAGAAAACCAATATCTAACCAGATTAAAGGCCTAAATAAGGGCCAACTTTCGCAAGTGCAACAGTCACCAGATAATTACAAATAAAAACAAAAGAAACCCACGGAGATATGAACATCACTGCAATATTTCAAATATCCATATCCAGACAAAGGCTTAAGTTTCAACCAGTCACTGGCTTGAAACCTGCAACTGTACAAATCTCTTAAAGATCCCTTAAAATTGTCCATTTATCTACAATTTAGCAAAGTAGCTCTGTCTTGTTTCCATTGCTGCCTTTTGTTCTAAACCAAGGAGTCTGTCACCTCCAAAATAAACATTGTGATTCTTCAAATTACGACTTCCTTAGAGAGGCAAAAAAAAAAAAAAAAAAAAAAGGGTTGGCTGGCATCAGTCAACTGGGTCACCAGTATATGCAAAAGGCTCAAGAGACCTGACCAGGGCCAACAGGGACACTGGCACCCTGCCCCACTGCTGAGTCAGGATCAGCCTGCTGCTCTCAGCCCCGAGCAAAATGCAGCAGAGTGAATCCTGAGGCCAGAGCGCTGAGAATGCAGTACACCACTATCCACAAGCCCTGATTATGCACACCACATCACACATGCTGCACTAACAAAACACAAAGCTCATGCTACATTAACATATTAATGGATAAAGGATGGACTAATGGCTGCAGTATTTTATGACAAAGTACTGTTGGGAGCTTTGGCTATGTCTCCGTCTAAATAGCTTTGGAATAATTCAAAAGTATGGGATGGACTGTTTCCATCAAAGTCAATATGCTAAAACACCCAATGATGGCGTCAGCCATCTGATGAAATGTTATGCCATGAATTTGCACCAACCTGACAACCAAGTTATTGCAGTTTCAAATTTAAACTTTAATGTTGCAAATAACTTGCTAAATGGAGAAAAACACATTCTGTTGTCTTTGTTAATGTTATTAAATTGTTTTGCAGATTAAGGGTCAAGAATAGTAATGATTGGTTTACTATTACTGAAGACTGTGACAAACATTAAACATTCAGTTTTATAAAACCAAAAGAATAGATTTTTTGTTTAGTGTTTCTCACACAAAGACTATACTAAATATAACTCTATACTTGAACAGGCAAATGAGGTTTATAAACAACTGTTCACCCACCCCATATGATCTAAAAGTAGGGCTGGGCAATAGTTTTATTTAATTAATCCATTCATTTGAATTTGGTGATCACAAAGTATGTACACTTTTACTTTTTTATGCAAAATGATGGTATGGAACACTGATTCAATTCAATTCAATTTATTTATACAGTGCCTATTTACGAAGTCATCTCCAGGCACTTTATAAACCCAGAGCATGACCCCCGAGCACATGGCAACGGCATCAGTGGCAAGAAAAAACTCCCTCTTGGGAAGAAACCTTGAGCAGAACTCAGCTCTTAGGGGGACCCTCCTGCTGCTCCTTTATTGACAGTCGGGTAAGGAGGAGATGAGGAGAACTATGACAGTGGG
>JBAMYA010043999.1:0-12848 GCA_037176975.1 Arrhamphus sclerolepis | reverse complement strand
GGTTTCACCGCGGGGGTGGGGACATATATATATATATATATATATATATATATATATATATATATATATATATATATGTATATATGATATTTTATATATATACATAGATGGTTCAACAGGTCCCCTCTGAGATATGTCCTGCAGCTTTGTGCTACCTACGTTTGAGGTTCAGCAAATGCAGAATGATGTATAAAGATAGTAATGCTGGATGACACAAGTCTGATCTGGGTCTGAGATGTCACAGAACCCTACATACTGAAGTGCTCACTTACTGATGGAGTGTTTTTTTTTTCAGCAGCTGAACAAACTGCTATTTTCTTCTGTTCTTCTGCTCTTGACTGTTTATTGAATATGTGTTCGCCTCAGTAGATATTCCGCGGCAACAGAGAGAAAGAGATTCCTGTGCGGAACATCTTCCCAACACCTGTGGTCGCCCGATACATTCGGGTCAACCCTCGTTCCTGGTTTCACAGTGGCAGCATCTGTATGAGAGTTGAGATCCTGGGCTGCCCTTTGCCAGGTGACGTACTTGTCTGGACAAAGCAGATACGCCAGTGGTACATGTCATAACATCAGCAAATAAAAAAGAAGTTTTATTTTTATTTTTTTGTTTGGCATAGATGAAAGTTTGGCATAGAACTGCCTAGACTGGCTACAGTAACTGGAATAATGTTTCTGGGAAACTGCTGAGTTATTAATGAGTAATTGCTGAATGCCAGGAGCACAATTTATAAATCAAATTGATCTTCCTTTGTGTTGAGACTGTAGTAGACACATCAAAAGCAAATCTCTCAAATAGACTATTTGGCATAAAAAAAACAACAAATTGTTCTGGTTAGATGGTTTTATTTTTGGTCTTGAAAGTTTCCTCATAACTTCTCATTTCTTTCTATAGTTGTCATTCCAAATTAAAGCAACGTTCATTGATTTTTAAAATTTTTTAATAAAAAATATCTGAATATCAGTAACTGAATCTAGTTTGCTTCCAGATCCAAATAATTACTACCACAGACGCAATGAAGTCATTACAACTGATGACTTGGACTTCAGGTATCACAGCTACAAAGAAATGAGACAGGTGAGTCAGACTGAACAGAAAACAAACTGAATTTTCTTAAGAAGTATCATATCTTAGAGAGAACAGAGCATAGAGCAATAAAACATCATCTGTCACTGTGAGCCAATGCCAGTCAAGCTGTGTCCTTTGCAAGAGCAAAGAATGAAGGGGAACAAATGAACAGAGCTCTGCAAGCAGCATGGAAATGCATAAAGTATCTTCTGGGTTGTGTCATTACTTATTCATATAGTTGTCATGAGCAGAGGGCTGTTTGTGCTGAGAACGAGGACAGCTGTATTTGTCATTGTGCACCTCAGTGGCACTGAATTGTAATCTTCTAGGTTCTGCTCGGTACCATGTTCCACAATGCGACATCTTTCAATTAATGGGGCCGTTATAAAGAGCAGATTTTTTTTCTGGTTTGACAACCTGAAATTCTACAGCAGAAAAATATCAGAGTGAATTAATGTTCAGCGTTTCTTTTCCTTCTTTATCTTTCAGGCTAATGTGTTTCACACTGGGTGCTTGGGCTCAATAGGACTTAGCAAAGAAAGGAAGAACTATTTTTAAAACTCCTTTTCTAAAGCTTTTTCACCCTTGACATTTTGCTTCTCCATGTATCTCCCCTTCATATGCAGTGGTTTTTAATAGTGCGATGCCAGAAGTTTCAAGGGGCGGCAGCACATTGTGGCTTCTCAAGTAAAGAACATGCCTCATGAGAGTAACAGAGTGGAAAAGATTTCCCTAATTATACTGCTTAAGAATTCGTACTGAAGATCACAGCTGTAGTAACATTGGGAATACTACATTTAAATGGATGAAAGAATTATAACATTTCTCACATTCTTCAGAGAGGGTTTAAAATATATATAATTTATATTAGTCATTTGTGTGACACACATACATAAACACACACAAAATGTAATTGTCATAAATCCATCTAGTATCAAATAAGGCAACTTTGAATGCAATTGCATCATCTTTTAAACCATCATTTTTATACGTTTGGGGACTGAGGAGACCAGTTGCTGGAGTTTGATGAGGAGGAAAGCCAGTGAAGAGTTTAAGCTGGTGGTACAATGTTGATCTGACTGATAAGGAGCAGGTAGAGCAAGTTAGGAAGGATGTTGCTGAAGGTCCGGGTAGAATACTCAAATCAGGACAAGCTGAAATTATGGAGTTTTCACTTTGGGTTATGTGGCCATTTTCAATTTACTGAATTCCGATATCCACTGTGGAGAGAATGGAAAGATTAGATGGTGCCTATATAAGGAAGTGGTTAAGTGTTCCAAGGTGTCTAAGCAGTATAGCATCGTATGGGAAAGGAATATTGCAGCTACCAATATCCTGTTTAACAGAGGAGTTTAAGTGTACAAAGGACAGAGCTATTGTTATCTGGGAGCAAGGATGCTATTGTACATATATATGTACACACACACACACACACACACACATATATATATATATGAGAGAGAGAGATAGAGGGAGACAGACAGACAGATATTGATATATATTAAATCTCCTCTGTTCTTCCTTCCCACTGTCCTGCTTCTCCTCATCTCCTTCTTACCCAGTTGGCCTTCAGCAGGAGGGTCCCCCTAAGAGCTGAGTCCTGCTCACGGTTTCTTTCCAAGAGGGAGTTCTTTCTTGCCACTGATGGTATGGCAATGTGCTTGGGGGTCAAGCTCTTGGTTTCTAAAGCGCCTACAAATGATTTGTTGTAAATAGATGCTATATAAATAAACTGAATTGACATGAATTGAAGAGCAAGTTCCATAGTTTGAATCGAACTGGTGGAGCACTGCTGTACCGGCCATAAAGAAAACTTGCAAAACACTCATTTAAATAGGGCGTCTCCAACACATTTGCACTTGCCACTATTTGTGCAATCACTCTTAGTAAATGACGCGTAAAACATGGTTCCACCTCTCGCACAAAATTCTGGATTGCACGTGCAAATAACTACACTCAAACTAGCATGTTGATAAATCAGGCCCATGGTGTGTAAAAAGTTTCCAAGACTTATTCTGTAGAAGAAGAATTTAGAACTTCATGGAATTGGTTTCCATGACAGTGCAGCTGCATGCAAACCTCACATCACCACGTCCAAGGCTAAGTGTTGGAGGGTATGTTAAAATAAAGAAGATAGCTTTTCAGAGAAGGTAGAAGTTCAAAAAACCTCAGTCACAGAGAAATTCCAGTCTTCAGGACATGAAGAAATCCTGAATTATGAAAGTTTTGTTTGCTAAAGATCTCGCATTCAATAATCCAAACTTGGTGGTGCCAGAAAAACCAAAGTGTAATTTGTTCGTGGAGCTCAAGGCAGACGGCGAAGGCTGCTTGTTACATGGGGACAACGGTGCTTTCACCAAGGAAGTGGAGGTGAGCCACAATCCCTGACAGAGACGAGGACAGCGTTTTACCTCTATCATAATTGAACTGAATTGAATTAAGGTGAAAACTTCTTTTTTTTTTTTTTTTTTAGAGGCTTGAATGCTTTTACAGATTTTAATTTCGCTCAGCTAGTTGGCATATTGCCTGATGTCATGTATAAAGTTTACCTCCAGGTTGGTTTTAGATTAGTTGCTGACAGGTAACGGTCGCGAGGCCAATATGGTCGTCTGAGTGTCAGCTGTTGAATGACTTCTTCTGGAGACTTCATTTTACATTTATTTAAATAGTTCATAATCTTTTACCAGTCTACTCAAAGTCAAGGATATGTGCCCCCACATAGTCATATATTTCACAGAAATATTTTTGCTGCATCTTATAATTGACATCACTGTAACAGTCAACCTTAAAAACATCTGCTACACCGAAGATGAATTTGTCTGCAGTTTATTTTTCACAAATGTTGGCAAAATAATACTTTTACAATGGATGTAGCTGGGTATTGAGTTTATTGTGTTTGTGTCTCACTTTTTAAGCAATTAGACTTGTAAGCCATTAGATGATTACATTTGGGAGAGGATGACCCTCTGACAGACAGAAATATTTCTATCTAATGAGCCTTCCTTCAGCCTTCATATCCACTCACAGACATGCATAACACTGCAGGGAAATACCAAATGCACATTCAAAACTGCAAATGGAAGCAAGTTAAGAACACAAACATACCTTCTCAGTCCCATTACTCCTATCAGGTTTTTCACTTTACTTTCTCTCATGCAGTTCTCTAACAGCAACAGCTATTTCAGTTATTTTCAGAGGCGATAGCAATATTACCTTGTTCATGTAGAGAGAGCCAACACATTGGGATAAAGCAGCTAAAGGACAAAAATAATTACAATACATTTAACCAATGCTTTTATCCAAACCGACTTAAAACAGGAATACAATCAAGCCACAGTACCATTCTTAAACATAGAGAGGGATGACTCTGCTCTTGTAACGGACAGTAGCTTATTCAACCATTGAGGAACTATGTGAGAGAACAGTCCCCAATGAGATCTCCTCAAGTGAGGAGGGGGCAAGGCCAATCCTTGTTACTGTGATGAGCACAACGCTCACGAAGGCTTGTAAACCTTTACGAATGAGTCCATATAAGCTGGTGCAGACGCCAAGAGTCCGTTGCGGGTGAGTGTCAGCGACTTACATTTTGTTTGGGCGGCTACGGGCAGCCAGTGTAGCTCAGTGAACGGAGGTGTGACATGGGTGTGACATGGGCCCCTCAGGGTTGATCATACACCAGATGCTCTGCCAGGTTCTGGATCTTTTGTGGGAGTCTTATTGCACAAGCTGGAAGGCCAGCTAGGAGGGGTTTGCAGTATAACATAGGGTAAGTAGCAGTTTTAGCAGCTCTTAACAGTTTGCATTTATATTATGTACACATACACCATCAAAAAGTCAAGGTTCTGAAATGAAAGCGTGTAGAAGCACTGCAAATGTGTATTATCAGAATAATTAGAAACTAGCACTGACAGTGCTGCAGAAAAAAGTCTCTGTTAGCGAGTGAACATGCCAGCTTTATGTCTGCAAGAACACCATGATGCTTTTTGTATATTAATGTCAATCTTATTGTGGCAGGAGGTCACTAAGACCTAAGAGACAGAGACCAATCAAGTTTGCAGGGATTGATTGGAAACAGGTGTGACTGGAGAAGCCACTTTTTAAATCCATGCCAGGGCTGTGACTGTTTGATTCCCTGTGGCTCTGGTAGGATGGACTTTTAACATTGTTTTATATTCATTTTAGTTGTCAAGGTATGGGATTTTAATAATTGTGATTGTGGGTCTGCCAAACACCTTGTGTTTTAAACATGGCTTCTTAAATTGAGCCCCTGCTGTCTAAACCTTTCTGAAGGTTACATTATTACAACAGATCTAGAAATAAATGCTATGTATCACCTTCAACATGTTGCAAGACTTACGTACCTGCTTAAAAAATAATTATAATAAAAAAATGAATAAATGAATGGATAAACCTGTACACTACACAGGCATATTATTTTCAATCATTGCCCTGCATCATGTTTTTTTTTTTTTTTACTTGTGAAACAGAGGAATCAAAATGAATAGTGCAGAAACAGGTGAAAACACTATTGCATCACAGTCAAAAGGTAAAATAGCAGCTTTCTCAATGATTTCTAAAGAAATCAAAAGCCAAAACATGTAGATTATTTATTTTTTTATTTCCCTATTCAAATGGCTGATAGGTTTGACACAACTACACTATGCTAAAGACTAGTATGGCAGCTTTAGTTCAAAGATTCATGACAGCATGACAGTGCTATGAATCTGACATAGAAATCAGTTTCTTTACATTGTGTTTGACAGAGTGCTGACATGCAACAGTCCATGAGTCACATGTAGTCAATGAGTTCATACTTGAGCTTACTTGGGTTACTGCTGATCATGGATATTGAAGTTTTTGGCAGGAGTTTATACCACAACTCTGCAAGAGCTGGAGAAACATGTTACTCTGTTACACTGAATAAGGAAATTGTACTGCAGTGGTAACTTACCCAAATACACTTCTATTGACCACTTGCAAGCTTGTCTTAGCTTTGTCTGCTGGAGGTGTGGACAGTCAGAGTGACAGTTAGAAAAGTGTAATCTTGACAAGGATGCCGGTTGTAAATCTGCACACTTCTGTCAACTGAATGACAAGCGAGGGTAGAGGTGATGGAAGAAAATGATGGAGGCAGGAGGAAAAGGGAGGCTGTTGGACTTGATTTTAGAAGCACAGAAAAAAGCTAGGTAGTAAGAGAGAGAACGAAAGAAAAAAAGAGAAGTTGCAGAGCTGTAGGAATGCTGACGTAACTAGAAAAATGGAAAAAGGTTCGAAAGAAGCAAGCAAGAACAAAGAATAGAGGGGAAGAGTCACTGTACCATAGTATTCACATCTTTATTTCAGTGAGAATTATCGCTGAAATCTTCAGTGAATGCCCTGCGATGGACTGGCGACCTGTCCAGGGTGTACCCCTGCCTTTCGCCCAATGTGAGCTGGGATAGGCTTCAGCAGACCCCCGTGACCCTGAACAGGAAATAGCGGGTATAGAAAATGGATGGATGGATGGATCTTCAGTGAATGATGAATTTGCTTCTTATGCACATATTTATGAATGTTGCTGAGGACCGCTTAAGATTGCATGTGATTAATCTGAAGCTTTGCTCCATTAGAAACTTTCTTTCAAGGCAGTCGCAAAAATTGTCCTTAATTAAAGGAGCTGCTCAAGTAAAGTGCTTTGTTTTAAAGTGATTAAAAATGTTGTAATTTCTCTGAAATCTCATTATTCACAATTGGAGCAACTTATTTGGCTACTGTCATCTAGCATGTGGCTAACTTTAGTTAGTTTCCATTTTACCCCCCAGCTGCACTCCAGCTGAACATGATTGTGTCACAAGCAAGGTCTAGATGATGCAAAGTTAATGTAAATTGGAAGTATTTTATGACTTTCTTTGTGTGAAATAGCTTTTACGTTTATAAAAAAAAAATCACTGTAATAAGTAAGACATCTGCTGAATCTTATGGTCATTAAAGTTCAAATTGTCATGGTGCTTTTATGTCAGCCTTTTAATCAGGTACATGAATTATGCTTTAGTTACTTTAACACCAAGTTAAAGCGGCTGGCGAGACCTGAAAGAGCGTCGCAACTACTATGGTTTGCTGTATGTTATTGCAGTTTAACTGAGGCATTCAGCAAAGAAGCTAAGACAAGCAGAAACAACATGAATATTATCTCTGTGTTAAAATGAACATCAAATGCTCATTTCTCTCTGAAGAGCTGAAAAATCATCTCATCTGAATGCAGGTTTACTTGCTGTTCCAAGGGTCTGTAGGTCTAGAAAGGGTGGAAGAGCCTTCAGCTATCAGGATCCTCTATTATGGAATTAACTCCCTACCTCGGTCCAGGAGGCAGACTCCCTCCTAAATTTAAGGCTAGAGTTAAGATCTTCCTTTTCGATAAAGCCTTTAACTCTGTAGTCTCTTAGGCCACCTTCTAGTTATGCTGCTATAGTCCTAGGCTGCTGAGGGGAGTCTCTTAGATCACTTCCTAGTTATGCTGCTATAGGTCTAGGCTGCTGGGGGAGTCTCTTAGACCACTTCTTAGTTATGCTGCTATAGGTCTAGGCTGCTGGGGGAAGTCTCTTAGACCACCTCCTAGTCATGCTGCTATAGTCCTAGGCTGCTGGGGGGAGTCTCTTAGACCACCTCCTAGTCATGCTGCTATAGTCCTAGGCTGCTGGGGGGAGTCCTATTTTACACTGAGCATCTTCACCCTGTCTATCTGATCTCATTCTCAGATTGTTTTGAATCATTTAACAGAGTCAACGTTGTCTATCTTCTGTAATCTCTCTCTCTTTTTCTCCTTTTTTAGGAATTGTTTTGGTTATGTTTGTCCCCCCCATTGCCTCCCATACCATCTTCTGACCATTCTGGCGTTTACCTGCACCTGTCAACTGGATTCCACTGTGAGATGAACGCTGGTGTGACTGGCCTTAGATTTTTCACTGTCCTGTCTCCTCATTTCTACCTTTTCCCCGGCTGGCTATCAGCAGGAGGGTCCCTTCAATAATTGAGGCGGGTCTTGCTTATGGTCTTTTCCCAAGAGATTGTTTTTTCTTGTCACTGTTAAGTTTTTCCATCTGTTCGGGGGTCATGCTCTACGTTCTTTTCAGACACACCTAGAGACAAATTTGTTGTAAATAGGTGAGGCACTGACTCCATTAGAATCATATTTACAAATAAAAGATCCCAACAGGTAGGTTATTCACCATCTGATTGGCAGCAGTTAACAGGTTATGTTTCATAGCTTAGCATTCTTTACACATACAAACGGTACCCCAAGTGACGCACATTTCATTTAAAACAAAAAAAAAACATTATTATGATCTTACCCTTAATGATAGGTGGTTCATGCGCTGATCCTACTTTTTTGTAGAAGTTTTAAACATCTATCCGTCTCATCATCTTGCTCTGCAGCTGCGTGGTAGAGTCTCTGGGCTCATAACTGCCCCCTATCATGAGGTGAGGTGAGGCAGGAGAACTGCCAACATCATGTTGTGCCTCTTCACTGCTGTTGTAAGATCGTTGAGCACACGAAATAGGTTGCACAAATATATACATCAGCTAAACTATGAAAAATCAGGGGGCATATTTTAAAAGTGTTGATAATACATTTGATTGGTGACATACAGTAAGTTTGTTTAAGTTAAATGGCAAATTAGTTTATTGTTCAAACCACTGGATAAATATAACTATTTGTTTATTATATTATTTCACATCATTGTGTGTTGCGTAATCCACGAGGACTAACAGAAAACGGTTCCCACATGCGCTCCAGTGGAATGGCCCAATTAAATCCATCCTGATGTGCTTGATTGGTACGTCCATGTTCCTCATCCTCCTCAGCATCCCTGGAGGACCTTGCCTTACCACTGAGCGCAGCGCACATTCCACATAAACCTACATAAATCTACATTAAGCCTGTATGGCTCAGTGTAGGTCAGGCAAAATCTCCCAAAGGGCGAGAGCCACCACCTGCGCATCCCTGTCAGGAGAGGAAGAAGACTCGGAGCCCACTCCTCCTTTGGCCGCTGGCACGCCCTGGCTGTTGCCTCAAAAATATCCAGGGTCATGCACTGGAGCATGATGGTGGGAGGTGCTGGATAACCGGAGGATTGTGCAGCTCTTGCAGCACCTGCCTGGTCAGCTCTGTCCTGCAGCTGCTCCAGAAGGTGGAGGTTGCATTCCAATTGCACCTTGTGTAATGCTGCACCCTCCACCAGCAGCTGGCCCAGGACCACCAGGGCTGCTGTTGTGACATGCTTACTCAGATCCCCTATTTTGGGTGCCACTGTAGCATAGAAAACTCCACACAGTACATTAGTATCTTGCTGTTTATTTCAAACAATGTCCTAACCAGCAGAAGCTGCTCTGGTGGTCCCTGTAACCAGTGTGCTGCTGCTGAAATAGAGGAACACTGATTGGCACATGCAGTGCAGGTATTCCAACTGGTCCCTTACTGGTGTGCTTCCTGAGCTGCTGCATCACATCTCCTCCTGCAGCTTAGCAGAACTACACCCCACCAGCACAATGGGGAAAAAAGTCAACATGCTGAACCTTATGAGAAATTCCAGGGTATTTTCCTGTCATTGTAACAATGAAAAGATCAGTACTGATGGCTACATGGCTGGTAATCCTGTCTACTTTGCCTGGAATAACTGGAGGAAGCCACTGGAAAAGCTTAGCTCTGCAAAGCGCTAGATAAGTGAATATGCTGCCACCTAGGGCATCATGTTCCCTGGTACTTAGGTAGCCTCTATTGTGATGAAAAGGTCCATTACTTAAAACAGCTTTAATTTGCCATCACCAACTGAATCCAAGTTAACATAACAGGCTATCCTGTGGAATGCAGTATTAGGTAGTGTAACAAACTTCTGCTTATCTGGGATCTTCTCCAGCAGGAATACACCAGCACATAGAGCAAATATAGCAAGATTTGCCTATTGACATTTCCACATGGTGTCAGTAATTCAGTAGCACTGGTGGTTGCTGTTCTCCTGATCCCAGCATGCTACCGCATAAATAGAAAGAGAGGTGATTTATGAAGTGGATGCAGCTGTTACGTCTCCATCGACAACTTCACAGAAACCACCTCCCACCACTACGGGAAGGATTCTGACCCAGTCCCAAGCAGAATGAGTCTGAGTGACAACTGAGCTTTTTAAGGCAAACAAAATGCTGCACCACTTTTGCATTTTTCATCTTCAGAAAAGCTTTGATGAAGGTTAGTTTATTTAGTCTGTTTGAAGGAGCTGGCTTCAATGGACTTAGTGATCTTCTCTTCATGACTGCAAAGGGAGCTAGTTTTACTATGTTTTTTAATAACCAGGACTATTATGTGACTATTACATGACTAGAACAAGGACTATGACCATGTTAGTCCAGTGCTTTTATTTTCCTTCTTGTGATTTTATTTAGCTGCCTTGTGTATGAATTGTGCTCTACAAATAAACTTGCCTATGTGACAATGTAACCTTTCAGCTTTTTCATTGTATTGTTTGCTGATAAAGGTTATAATATGATTGAAAAAAGTTTTCATAGGGCATTAGACTTTAATTGTTTTGGAGTTCATAAAGCCTATAAAACAGTTTCATTAAGGGAGATGGAGATATATACATATTTGATCTGTTGCTGGAGTTTGGTGATATTGTAGGACGCAGGAAAAGCACAAAAAAGAAAACGTTGGACACAGTTATAAAACATTTGCAAAAAAGAAACAAAAAACACTTCTTGTTAGTTCAATTGGTGGCTGGCATCAAACTTAAAGATGCATTGCTGCCACCTGCTGGACTGGATCAACAGATTGGCAGGAAAAAAAAAAAATCTTAATTTTTTTCTTCTTCAGGGAGGACCATGAAGAAAAACCACCCCATGAAGATGATTGTGAGCTACATCTTTCTCCTTTTAACATATCCTCCACTTCCCATGCAGGAACCTTGATTCCTACATATGTTTCTGCTGCTTTCACTATTATTTTGATCTTTGCTGAGTTTTTTTTTGTCTGCTTGCACAGTATAGTTAATAATATAAATCATAAACAACATGAATTATTTTTCCCCACAATCAATATGTCCTCTTTTATTTCACACACGTAATCTGTTTTCATTACATTTCTATCTGCATTATTCATCCTGACATTAGCGCTGTTTCTGCATCCCCACTCTTTTGGCTACTTGTACGTTTAAAACGCACAGCTAACCAAAAAGAACAAACACAGTATGGTGCAGGCTGTCCAGAGGTAGAAGGATGGTTTACACGGTGGAGTTCCCAGTTGAAGGGTGATAAATGATGTTAGACTCTACAGATACGGGTTAAAAGCAAGAAATTAATGAAAGGAAACTGCAAATCATGATAAAAATCATGAAAAGTGTATAGTCCTTTTTTTCAGTAGTTAGCCAGATGCTAACTATAAGATGAAGCTATCTAACATACATGATCATAACGGATGTCATTTCAGAGGAAGCAAAGCAAAAGAAGAGGGTTTTGTCCGAAGAGGCCAGAAGAAGAGAGGGAACGATCAGCAAGATCCCGTACGTGAGTCAGTACTGGACCGGCACAACCTCACTGGCCTGAGCCAAGACCGGAGGGCTGTGGGTCAGATACCGTCCCAGCCTTGGTGCTATTGGATTAGTTTAGTCCAAGTAGTAAGTTAGTAATTTTTTTTTTTTTTTTGTCACGTGACAAATGAACGAGGACCCGAGTCCAGGCGCACAGAGTGAGTCGCGAAGTCATGAACGACACATCACTACAGACAGACTATCTCTTTTAGGAGCATCAAGTCAGTGAGTCCAACTGCTCTGTCCAATCTGCTTGCGGCCCACTTGATTTGATAACTAAATTTCAAAAGGCTGTATCTTAAAAGTGATAGGAGATAGAGACTTTCTGTAAATTAGAGAAATGTTAAGGATGATTCAAAGTTTATGTAGGAAGTAAATCTTCATGCCTAATTTGCATATTATAATGTCATTGGGTAGCGGCCATCTTGGATTATAACTTTTATATGAAATTGTTATGTGTTTCAATGATGAAATACAGCCTTTTCCCCAACTATGTCCCCACTAATCTCTGTTTTATATTCACTAGTCTATATTCAATGTGCTATACAATGCAAAATGTTCAGGGAGATTGTAAAGAGTAAACCCACACTGTAAATTATTGCTAATAAATGGCCGAAAAAAATCCATGAGTGATAACCTCACGTTTGCCTGCAGAGATCAACATATGCCTATGCCTATACATCCAGGTGACACTGTTTGTAGTTTTTTTTATAGTGTGATACCTCTTCTTACACGTTACCACACAAAGACCCACCCCACATTGCCTGCACCTGTATTTTTTCTGACGGCGGCCTTTAGGCCGGGTCCAGTCAGAACATACTACACAATCTGGGTGGTCATCAGCCTTATACAGAAAGTAACATTCTGTGAGTCTCTGTGGCATTTCTCCCAATGACTTCTTTCTCCCTTTGTCGCTCTCTTTCCTGGAGTAGCCTTCCAGTAAACCAGTTATCACGTCTTGCACAAAGACCTTCAAAGACTTGTGAGTAGCTGCAGTACAGCTTCAGTAAATAATGTGGGCATTCACCATACTTTGAAAAATCTGTTGTACCACTACCTTGATCTCTGGGGAAAGAGGTAGGTCTTCATTCATTGATCTACAGTGTCAACGCCCCCCATGAATGAATTGTAATCATCAACACACACAGGCCTATTTATTTCTCTGTACCCACTAGCCGTGTGTTTTGTCCTGATGCGTTTTCGGACACATGTGTTACCATGGAGTG
>JBAMYA010043998.1:0-37962 GCA_037176975.1 Arrhamphus sclerolepis | reverse complement strand
AATCGTGGAATGAATTTATAAATCAACTTGAAGTCAAAGCAGTCATTTGTGGTAGCTTGAACAGTTGAACACACTTGTTTTAGATTCTTTTTTTAGACTTCAGTTGTTTATTTTTTCTTTGCTTTCATTTCAGAGTATAATGAGACAATATACCACATTGTTTTCAACAAAAAAAAACTGGAAAAATTGGAGTGTTATAAAACATTTGACCGGTACTGTATAGCGTGCAGAATTAACAAGAGTAATAAAGTCTTAACATTTTTTCACATTTCTATGTTGCCAACAAATGCTTTGTATGTTGGCCTTATGAATCACTCAGGTCCTGTGTTTTCCACCTAAACGTGTTTGAATGACTCTGTCATCCATCATGTAGGAAATTATCACTGTTTGTTTTCGTAAAAACATTGCAAAGGGCAAGAAGACTGGCTGCAGCTCTGGGTGTAAATTGCTTTTCTGATGTAATTAAACAGAGGTTTTCTAATCTTCAGTTCTGTGTTATCAGCTATAAAGAAATCTTAACTGTGCCCTACATCGTAACTTTCAATAGGTTAACAATTTCATATCCTCAAGTATTACATGATTACAGTAAAGCCTGGATTTCTTCAGCATTTACTGTGACATTTTTGAAACTCATCAGTCACCTAAAAGTGGCTCAGAATGGGTCACTCCTCATTTTTACTCCACATGGGTACATCTTGAATGTTACCTTTAAAGTGCAACCAGTGTGAGCTCAGAATGGGAGGAAAAATATGAATGGGATTTTTACAGAAAAAGTGTAATTCGGTTCAGTGCCAATAATGGCTTTGAGATTGCTTTGTACTCACTCACTCTTTTAATGCACATGTCTTTGTGACAACGTGCACGTGTTCTGTGCGCATGTAGCTTTTTCTGCCTCCAAGGCCATCTTCAGTCCAAGGGCTTCTAACAAAGGCTAGATGACAGATCAACTATAGGAAGGGCATGGTTTTTGACATTTGAAGGAAATTATTAACTGTAAGAGAGAAATAAAAGTGCTTCAAAAGCTGTATGTATTTTTTTCCCCATATTTCTGATATAACAATTGCTTTAAATGGTTTTGAATATTGCTCGATGTAACTGAAATTGGCATTCAGGTTCCCACTGTTGAAATGGATTACTGATAATTTGACTAAACTGTTCATCAGTGTAGTAGCAGCAGCTGTAGGAGCAGAAATTGTGCTGTGGGTTGACATCATTTTCTAAATCCCGCAAATTATGATGAGTGTATTGAAATGTTCTCAGTTCCAGTTTATCATGAACAGAAATCCTTTGAATGAAATCGCTAGATGTTCATGTAGATGAATAAGTTCTGTCATGCTGTATCTTGGTTGTTTAAAATTTTCTCATGCGTCCATTTTCACCAAGACTTTGACTTGCTCTGGTGTTTTGTTCAGTTTAATGAAAACTTTACAGTTTGTGATCCATGTACCTTGAATTGTTTTCATGCTTTTTCAAAAATTCGGCCTTTTCTGGCTATGGCGTTTCGTTTGGTCAAATGCTCATTGATGAAGACGCTGGATCCTTTCAGTTTTCTTCTTTGTTTTAACAATGCAGTTTTGTCCTTTCCTTTGGGAAATCTTAGAAAGATGGCAGGTTTGTCACTGTTTCTTGTCAGGGGTAAAAGTTGACATGCCTTTATGATGTTGAAGTCTACTTTAGTTCCCTTGCTTTGAAGGAAGGCCACCAGCTGTTGCTGCACACCATCCTGTTGAGTGCTTTCTTTCTGTCTTTCTTTCTTTCTTGACACATTTGATTTCTTTTGTGTTTGCTTATTTGTGCTTGTTGTAAATCTGGATCTGAACTTCATGCAAACAGCCTGAATCTCTGTGAATCTGTGGTGGGATGTGTATTAGCGGTCTTGCTTCTTATATCTCAGAGAAAAAGCTGTGCAACAGTTACAACGTAGAATAAAAAGGTCTGTTTTCTTTAATATAAGATTGTTCTTGTTAATGTTGTATCTTCCTGTTTTGTTTCGGCTGTGATAAAACAAAAACTGCAACTGCTCTGACCTCAATACTGGTGCCATCACCATTTCTTTGCCCGTCTACGTTTCCCTTTCTCTCACTCTTCTTCCTCTCCTCTGACTCTGATCCTTTCATACTTTGCTCAGCTCTCTTTTCTGTTTCTCTCCCCCACAGAGTACAAAAACCATCTTGTGATTGCTTAGAGGATAAATATTTCCTTTATTTGAAGGAAGTAAA
Organism: Arrhamphus sclerolepis; assembly: GCA_037176975.1. Taxonomy (NCBI): domain Eukaryota; kingdom Metazoa; phylum Chordata; class Actinopteri; order Beloniformes; family Hemiramphidae; genus Arrhamphus; species Arrhamphus sclerolepis. The sequence continues at coordinate 35,743 of JBAMYA010043998.1, read as the reverse complement.
TGTTATGACAGTGTGGTCTACATACAGTATGCATGCATGTTAAATCACTGTGCGTGGGTGTGATTTATGTTCACTTTTTTCCACCTTTCATTTTCACTTGTTCTCATTCTGCCTCATCTTGTCTCTTTGCTTTCTCTTTTGGGCTGCATAGTGAATTAGGTTCAGGGTAGCGGCAATCACACACAACAGTGACTACTGACCAGTGAAATGATCCTCATGGCCCAGTGGCTTACAAACACACACATGCATGCACTCACATATACACACACACAAATGTCTGGAAGCACAGCGGAAGTTTGGGATCAGAGTTACGTAAGGAAGCTTACGTCTGAAGTGTCTGTGAAATTTGAGGAGACAGGGAGGAAACCTCGTTCCCTCGACTCATCTGAGCTATGAATGGCAGGGCTGCAGCGCGCTGTGAAGTGTTTCTATGTGGGAAGAGGATTAATATCACACGTGCTCAGTTACGTGCCCCTGCATTCACATAATGGCTGATTTGTGTTAGTATGTTCGCATGAGCTTGCATGCATTGTTGCCTACCCAGTTTTACCTTGTTGGGGTCATTAGCTTTTATGGACTGCAGCCTGAGCTCTGAGGAAATGGCTGAGCCAATATGCTGACCACTGTGCAGATCCACTCCAGAGAGGACACAAAGTGCGCACTCACCAGTTTGCACCTTCCCGTTGTCTGTCTCAATCCTCAATGTGATTAATTGCTTTGAGTAATAATACTAGACTCTTCATCAGGGAAAGACAAATTCATGGCTGTTTAGTTGGTACAAATCCAGCTGCTTTTCTCTTGCACTCTTATTCACTCTGTCATCCTTTAAATGTGCTCTAGTGTTAATCAAAAGTTCAATTGATTTCATTGATTTCTCTGTGCCTAAGCTCTGCAGTCTGGGCTGTGTTTGGAGCTGTACATGAGCGGATGCCAGGGACTTAGAATCAGTTTCCGCTCTTTATTTCTGAGAACCTCAACGCTTTGTGGTCAGCCGAGTGCATCAGAGAGGCTGATGGCTGTGGTTGGACTCCCTGCTGAGGAGCTTCAGGGATTTTGGGAGGTCTGGCTTGGTGTAATCAGAAAGGCACATTCCTGCTCTGTAATAAGAGGTTGTGGTGCTGACCACTGTTTCAATGGAGACCAGTCTAAAACTGTGAAAGATATCCCAGATTTTAGCTCAAATGACCTCCTGCTTTAGTGGCTGTAGGTGATGCTTTTTGGCAGCTTAGTCATTCTGATTTGACCGCAGCGATCGTTCTGCAACCCTCTTGAGGTGTTTATTATTGGCATAATTTATCATTTCCCTCCTCTCCGCTTTATATGCAAAACCAGTCTGCACTTGGAATCAAGCCTGAGAGCTCTCAAATTAGACCAGATGAAAAAGGCGAAGCAGATAATCAGGCCTTCTGTTTATAATTTCACAGCATTTTTATAAATGGAAAAATACACTGCATTGGCAGAGTTGATTAAAAATCTGATCTTTGCTCTTGCTCTTAAAAGCAATATGTTTAACAGTTTTAGGTCCAATTGCATAGAAATGTGATTAATTTTAATTAGTCTGATTAGGAAACAAATGGGGCCACAGCATTTGTTCGTCCTGGATTTATCTCATGCCTGTGGTTTGTTTGTGCATTAAGTTACCATAAATTCATCCTTTTTCTATAATTAGGCCTTTATGAAGAGTTTACAAATTGCTCAAATTGAGATGGTAAATATTTTAGGAGACATGTTTTAATTGCTATTTAATCTTGCCAAAAGATGATATATGGACACTTGGAGCCAGATCAGGTCCACAATTTGAACTCGTGATCAGATGATCATTTGTGGCAGATGGTTGCTTAGATACAATTCTAATAGCTGCTGCAACGATTGTTGTCTTCTTTAATTTCTTCCCTGTCTTTGCTTTGGAACCATGTGATAAACTCCACAACGTCACACTAGTAAACCATGGTTATTTGAAGACAAAACATGAAGTAAAAATTAATGATCTGGGTGCTCATTTATAAAACTGTGCGCAGAATCCCGACTAAAAGTTTGCGTATTGAGATTTATAAAACCCTGCGTGTGCACAGGTTCACGCAATTTCCCCTTTATAAATCACACTTCTCCTAAAGTTTGCGCAGGTGAATTTGGCTCATACCCCGCCTCCCTGCACGCCCATATTCAACCATAAATGGTCGATGCAAAGCACCTCCTGAATGTCAACGTGTATGTAAAAGAGCCAGCCGATCGATGTTGTTGGTTAACAGTGACAACACAGCGTCTGGAGGAGGACGTGTGCTGAGGACTGGTGTTCTGGAAAATCAGAGAGAAAACTGAAAAATAAATAAATGAGTAAAACGGTATTGATTAATTTATGTGGGGTTATGTCTGATGTGTCAAAGGCGCTTTTAAAATTTTGTTGAAGAGTGAACCTTATTGCTGTCTTAAATGTCGCGTGACATCCTCACGGAGCTGTGCTGCCTTTTAATGTTGGCCTGCTCCCAGTGTAGGAGATCTGATGTATCTACTGGTCATATTAACAACCATCCAGGACGCAGCATTACTGTGCTTAGTGCTGGCTGTGAAATCCCAGACCTTACGTTGTTCCTAAACGTGGCTTTAGGCAGAGGATTAATTCTTATTTATCTTAAACACATACCTGTCAGCTAATTCGCCAGGAACCCCAGAGTGGCTAACATCCGTATTTCAACAGGGATGGTGTGGTTCCGGCGGATCGGTCTCCCCAGTAGCCCACTGGACTCAGTTAGCACATAGATCCAAGAGTAGATCACTAAGGAGTCTAAATCGGCATATTAACCAGTCATCATCATGGGCCAGGAAATCGTTCTCCATCCTGATCCGGCCATTCACAGTCTTCATGCAGTTCCAGCATCCATGGTGAAACATTACGCCCAAGCGTCGCTGCAGTGTTTACATGTTAACTCAGTGATTACACTAATTGCTACACACCTTGTCACAATTAATGTTCAAAGAATGCCATCGCTATATTATTTGCAGATGTTAGTATGTACATACTTTATGTAAATGAGTGCATATGGAATGTATGGCTCCATTCAGGAACACATCTGTTATATTGCAGGCATCGGCCATCATGATTTCGGGTCTACGAGTCTGATATTAATGGTTAAATGCACGAGGTGGCTGCATTCACCATCTCACCAACTGCGCTGCCAGTTTCCCCATCTCCCAAATGTCCGCACGCAAGCTTCAGACTTTGCGTATGTACCATTTTCAGGGTTTGTTTGCTACATATGCAAGCTTTATAAATGAGCACCCTGTATTGCTTGTTTTGGCTTGATACTTTTTTTTAATTGAAGTGGTGATGTCTGCAGAAAGTGTTACACGTTACTGCCACCTAGAGGATAATAAGACCAGTTTGCAATACTCAGTATCTTGGTAAATGTGTTCTCGTTCTTTGACTTGCTTCCTGTTCGTCTGCTCGCTGTCTTCCTGATCTCTGGTTACACATTCAGGATGTGTAGTGTGTCAAGGGGACAGTTCTGGATTCTGTTACAAAAATATCACATTTTCACATAGTAGTTTGAAGTGCTTTTATTTATAACCAGTCATGGATCAAGAACTAAGAGCATTCTCTGTTTGTGTCTTGTCCTGCTGGGTTTGAAGATTTGAAACATTTCTCCTTTTAATGTCATCATAGAAACACACTCTTTGGGTCTTAGACTGTTCATCAGTCCAAACAATAAATTGGCCGATCTTGTCATTTTTAAATGATCGGAATCGGGTGAAAATGATCGGATTTAACTTTAAAAAACAACAATTATGACCATGTTCACGTTTTAGCCATAGAGAGAGAGCAAGATGGCTCCATGAAGCCAAAACAAAGCCGTGTCCGTCCAAAAAAGTGACCGTACACGGAGCCAACTTGAAAAGTGCACGTGACCAGACGAAGCCATGGACGCTGCAGAAGAATCAGTACATACGTCAACCCTTAGATGGCGCACGACTGGAAAAAATGGAGCATCTTAACCGGAGAAGAAGATGTGGAGCATGCACAGACTCCTACACAATGTAAACAAAAAAACTTTTTGGCACAACAAAAAAGTGAGCGGGCTACAAGGCTGCAGGGAAACGAGTCCACTATTGTTGCTTTTATTATGCTTTTCATCTGACAAAAAGGTAAGATAGAGCACATTTAAGAGGTGATAATAAACCAGTGCCTGGCAATTTTATATTCATGTTGATGTTTTATACTTGAATAGTGTGTTTTTTTTTTACAATAAGCTGGAAATCTTTTACTTCACGTTAAAGTGAAGCTGCTACACCACTTTGAATCAACATTTCTGTTGTTTATTTTAATAGCAGGCTAGTAAGTTTAATTCTGCACGAAGCCTAAATGGGATTTTATTTTCTGATGTGCAACTGAATGTGAAGCTACCTCTTACAAGTGGAGTTAAGTGCTTTTGTTTTACTTGCACAATGCAACACAATGTGGAATTATTGAGATTTTATTTTAAAGACATCTTCTAGTTTGTTTATCTAAAAAAAAAAGATATTGATTTAAATTGAATTAGTTTGCATGGTTATTTTGTGCTGCACCACTACAAAGACATTTTATTTTGTTTTCTTGGTTTGAACCAACGCTAACAAACCTTGTGATAAAAGAGTCAAAGGTATCATGTTGGATCCTGCCATATAAATAATAATAATAAAAAGAAAAACTTGAAGGACAACTTGGGATTTGTTTTTTCTTATCAATAATGCATTGTTGAAGTTTTGGATCAGAACTCGTTAGTGGCATTGGCAGATGCTCAGAATCAAGTGACTCGGACTTGGGGAGCAAAAAGATGTGATCGGGACATCCCTGATAGAGATCAAATAAATCCAAATACAGAAGCTGTATTATTGAATGTAGGGATTGAACAGAATCTGTTTTAGTCAGGTTTTAGTTGCATAACAACAATGATCAGTAGTTATCATCCATGACAGCCATCATGCTGTATACCTCCATTATTGTTCTAAGTGTTTTGTTATTTTAAAGCTTATCGTTCATCACTGGCTGCTAACATCTGACCCATCTCCACCTCCACCACAGTATGAGGCTCACAAGCTAATTGGCAGTCAGATTTGGTGTCTGTGATGGATTTAGATCTTGCCTCCAAGGTTACATCGTGTTATGCTCTCCTGTAAATACCTTTTCACCCTCCTCTCTCTGAGCTTTAATCCATCACCTCCACCCGCAGGCCTAAAGCTAACTGTCAGGTTGCGTGTGTGTGTCTATTTTCAGGAAGACTACATGTATTGTTTTTCTTTTCTGGTTGTGTGTTACATGCGATCACTTCAGAAGACACAGATGTCTGCTTGTGGGTCTCCAAAGGCTTTTGTGGACGTTAGATCATTGTGTGCTGCAGGCATCTTCTCTGCAGGACCTTAAATGCTTTCTTAATGGGCCCCCTCTGATCTAACAACAGCCCCACAGCTTATCAATGATTTAGCTGAGGGATGATGGCATAGAACTAATGGTCCATCAGGCCCATTAACGATGCACCACACACACACCTACCTACTCACACACACACTTACACACACAGTGGGATTATAACATCAGGTAGTGCTAGGGACATTTAGTTTTCAAATATAATTATCTTGTATAAAACTGCAGTTTATTTAAAACATTGAAGCAAAAGTTTCCACGCAACAAAATTATTGAAGAATAGACGTTTATTTGATATAAATGCAGTTTATGGCAGCTGCATAAATGGTTTTTCTCAAAATTGTATTAGATTAGATTATTTGCATCTCAATATGAGGCATCAGTTGTTTTTCTTGAACAGTGTTGTTTCACGGTGTTCAGGAAAGTTTTTCAAAGCAAAAATAAGAACAGGTGTCTCAAGGAGCAAGTACAAGAAGGTATGAGATGAAGGATTGAAGTTGTGGTACAACTGACCTTTTAACCTCCTGGATTACTGTCAGTGTACTGCACCCTTAGTGCTCTTTGTTATTGCCTTATCTTTCGAGTGTCTGGAAAAGGCTATGAGAGAAGCTAAAGTCAGTATATGATTCTCATTTTCCTTCATTCAGTTCTCACTTTGGTTGCAGCTAACCGATTAGTCATATATTCTGTATTTAGAACAGCACTCTTATAAACAAGTGCTGTTGGTGGTTTTTAGTAATAACTGTGTTATATCTTATTACACAGTTGACAGCCAGTCAGATATTTCAGAATTTTGCCATTTAATCTGCATAACCCAAAATATTCATGCTTAACCACCACTTTGCCCTAACAGCACAGTTTTATGTGTGTGCCTTTTGTTTTAAAGCCAGATGTTTACCAGCGCTGCTCTGATTGACGCCATTTTCCAATTATCTTAAAGATAGCACTCATTTTTTCTTTTCTTAAGTACTGTGATTTATATTGTCTAATTATTTTTATTTGAACAATAAGCTGTAAATGAATGAATGAATGAATAAATAAATAAGTAAATAAATAAATAAATAAATAAATAATGATAATGATCATAAATAACTGCATGGTTATTGTATTTTTATGCTTGTTACCCCAACATCATCTTAAAATTCTCCCAGTTCCTGGATAGATGTACAAAGGTTTAGTTTAAATTCACCGTGTGTTTGAAACTTGACTATACAAGGAAATATTGAACCTGTCTCAGACGTTTTTGGTACCAACTGATCTTGTTCTTTTGGTGGTCAAGACTCAAAGTCTTACCTCAAGTAAATTAAGCTACAAAAATAATCAGAGATGCTCTGTTGTGTAAAGTCAGCATACCAATAAACACTGTACTGACATCATTGTATGCTTATGTATTATGTTTTAAATTGGAACTGGTCTTTACAGTTTTCATATTTCCTATTTTATTGTGCTCTGAACAAAAGTTAAGAGCTTTTAATAGTTGATGGAAACCCTGCTGGCTCAAAGTTGGGCCACAAGTCAGCTGGTTAATTCTGAGCACACCTCCTTTGTTGGTTCTGAAAGAGCATCTGGCAGCAAATCTTACACTTTGTCTACAACCTAAAACACTTGGGGTGGGTGGGTGGGGGGGTTGAACCAGAGGGCTTCGTTTTCCACCAGCGGTTTTTATTCTTTTCATTTTGTTTTTGGCTTCACATGGGCTCCCACCTCCTCACCATCTCCTCTATATTCGTTTCAGGATTTGTTTTCTGCTCATTCGCCTGCCCATTTCCCCGGTTTCATTAGGACATGTTCAATGCTCACTTCAACAAAAAAATGTGTTTACACCCCCTCTCTAGTAAATGCACTTCTGTTGGATTTCATGACCTTAATTAGGGCTTTCTGCACGATATACTTCCTACGTTAAAGAGCTTTACTTCCAATAATACGGGTCTTATCAAATATCTCTTGGACGCTAACAAGGGAGTTCATAAATGTCAAAATTCCATAAACTGGGATTACAGTGAACCTTAGCAATTAGATTTATTTAACAGAAAATACATAACACTTTGAAGATGATCAATGGATCACTGTTCCGAGATCAGTTAAGTGGTTGTCTGAGCTCAAGGTCAGAAATCAAGGAAAAGTAATAAGGGACAGAGATGGTCGAAAAAGTCTTTGCTTTCAGCCACCTGGGAACTCGCTGCTCGTTCATTCATGCACGGCTGAGTGGGGGGAGGCAGGAAAGGCCTTTGAGTGCAACTGGAAAAATGCAAATATTCCAAACATAGACACATTTTCTTCTGGGGTTTTCTTTTAGTTTTTCTGTTGACCATTGTTCTTTCTTCAGTCCACTTACTAGTAGTTGAAAGTGGCCAGTAACCATATTAGTATGTTGCTTAAAACTGAAAGGTCTCCGGTATTTTGTCTCAGAGACTCGATGTCCAAATCAAAAATCACATATCAACAAATGATCATGATTGGGCTCATTTTAAACCCCGCTCACGGGAGGATCAGGTGTCTTCACTTGTCTCGGCTGATAATTCAGTTTGTCACAGAGAAGACTTGCGTCAAATTTAATAATTTGCTTGAGAGATCACAAGCATAACATAAACCATCTTCCAGTAGGTTTCACTTGAGATTATAGCTATTGCCTTTTTTCAAATGGGCTTTTGCTCATATGCAGAGAAAGAAAACATGGCCAATAGACTTTGACATGAAAGAATGATCACAACAGTTAAAAGGAATTCCTCAGACTTCTCGACATCTTTCTTCACCAAGGTTTCTAGTTCTGCAGGGGACATGGCAAAAACAAGACAAAACAAGGTGTTGTGTTTTTGCGTAAAATATGAGTTTGTCTAAATCTTAAAACTATTTTGGGATTTCAGTGAACAGTGCTATCAGGTGGGATTGCCTTTATTAGTCAGCTTGTACCATAGACTGAAGGGGCAGCGCACTTTCATTTGGAGGACAGATTCTGTCTTTATGACAGGATGTCACAGCCCACTCAAAAGGACATGATAATATAGATGGACTAGTGTTAAGATGGATCTAGATTTATGTAATTAAAAATGCAATGAACCTACATGTGAGTATAGTTTACAACTTTTGTTACCGATACTTGAACGATACAAGCAAGCGACAAATGACAGAATGTGGTTTAACTTCAGTTTATTCCCAATGGGACACCAGTATTTGTCAGCTACTCCCCAGTGTAAGTTTCGAACCCAGAGAACAAAAACTAAATGACCAATAACTGAGTGGATAGTTATTTCTACCACGTTTCATTGCTTTGCTTGCAATGATTTGTATTAAATTCATCCTGAGATTTAAGAAAAGTGTTTCGTTCCTTCATATTTTTAAACTGTCAACAAACACAATTCTGAACAACCTAAAACATGCACAAATTTCAAAGTCATCCATTCAATAAAACCCTTGCACTTTTCCTCATTTTTCTTAGATCAGTTTGTGAAAAGTTCAGTTCAGTGCAGAAAAGAAGAAAAGGGTAAAACCCCCGCCTGGGTTTTACCTCTGACCCCCACAAAATAAGAGGAAAATTGCTATCAAAGGTTTTTGATACTTGATCAAAACAGTTCAGTCAATACAAGAAAGGTGCCATTATTTTGATACCCAGCCCGAATTAAACCCATCTTTTTTGTGTGGTTACAGATTTCTACTGATGTTTAAATGGTCAACATGAATTTAAAATCAAGTGTTTTTGACACGTTGATACCTGAGCACAATCTGCTAACAGGTATAAGCTAACCCAGTGCTGAAACTGCCCATAATCTCATTTGATAGGTGGCATGTTCACCTTAAGAAGGGGAATCATAGCAACAGCCTTGATGTGAGACTCTTGACAAGAGTAGACACGTTTACGGGGAATGTGTGCAAAAACCCCACAGTGGGATGTTCTGTCACAGGCATTCTGTCATTCTCCTTCTGCCTTCTTCTCTCCTTCATCTTCTCTTCCTGCCATCCCTACCCCTGTCCTCTGTTTTATCTACTGGGTCAGGGAGCAGGTAGATATGCGTACAGCTGGGTATCAAAAATTGATATCTCGCTGGTATCAATCAAATTGCTTTGATGCCATTGTGTATTGAAAAACTTGCTGTAATTCAGTATCCATTTTCAGTAAAACCCTTGAACCGCGACAATCAAACTGCACACTGTCCACCAAGAAGCACATGATAAGGCTGCACCTAGTGCAAATAAGCCCCTGGAAACACTACTAGTAGCTCCAGAAAGTTCATTTGTTTAGGTTGATTAGAGCTTAAATTTGAGTTACATCTTTTCTGGATACACCCCTAATTAAAAATAAATAAATAAGAGGGTTCAAAATACTGTTCTTATACGTCAGAAAAGAGACCTGGTTGGCAACAGAATTCAATGAAATCATCAGAACCAGGTCGAAAGAACTGACCACTGTCATCTCGGTCACTCGTCCCCTCTCGTGTTAGTTTTCTGCATTTAAAACTTAGACTAATGAGTAAGAGTTGACAAATATTGATTCTCTAATGGGACGTAAACAAAATCAGCTTAAACCACATTTTGTCATTTGTTGGTCCTCTGAAAGTGCTTTAAAATAGCTTTCCTACGACCTACCACTAAAGTAACTTTCTTTATGTCAAAACTTTATTACACTGGTATTTAAAAATGTATCATTCAGGTGTCTGTAGTGAAGATGAGATGGTTTCCAGATCAAAAAACTTTAAATGATACCCAGCCCTAAGTGCATATGCTTGAATGTTTCACTTTGAAACACATTTAGTGTTTGATGGTTTAGCGTCTGGCACTTTTCTCTCCTAAATGTTTGCATTTGTTGCTGCTGTGGCCCAGTTCCACAGACCAGCGCAGACTGGGCCCCAGCGGGCGGCAGTCGGGCCCAGATCAGATCAGATTAGGACGTGCTCTGCAAAAGCAGTTAGACTGTGGTTATTTTTCCACATAGGTCTTTCAGCTTTCAGCTTTCAGTGGTTAGAGGGCTGTATGCTATGGCTTGAGCCTCGGTGAATACAAAATGGGACTAAACAAGAGCTGTGACTCACACACACACACACACACACACACACAATCTGTTTACTCTCTGTCCTCTTCTAAGCTTTCACCTAAACCCTTCATTGTATGATTGGAAATAAATGAGAAAAGTGAAAGTATGAGAAGAACATCATAAGGCAATGTAAGCTTTAGATGTCTGCTCCATGTAGATAATGTCTTGACTCACTATTGCCTTCTCACATTGGCTTTATTTTTGAAAAATAAGTTCACTGAATCACCGTCTTATGAATTCCTTACATAAGAAGCAGAACATTTCTCAACACAGAGATGTAAGAGCAGAAGAGCTCCTACTCTCCTGCGTTCAGCATATCGGTGAGATGACTCAGACAGAATTCAAATATGTCTTCATCCCCTTTTCTGTCATTTTATTTGCCATTCTCTGTGAATCCCACACCAACACGTCAGAGCCATGAGGCTTCAGAAACTCCTCCATCTCAATCCACCCAAGGACCTCAGGATTAATAAAGATGAAATTTGATTGGCAGCAGCTTCACTTGTTTGAAAGCTGCTCTAACAAAAAAAGCTTGTGGACAATGCAGTATGGCAGAATGCTGACTGACAAAGTGCAAAGAGAATCAAATTCAGTATTTTTTGCATCAAGTGCTGGATTTTCTTTTTTCTTTTTTGAGCTTTCTGTAAAATAAGCTCTTGGTATTCTTTTCAGGGGCTTTAAAAAGGAACCAGAGCAGTGCAAATTAAACATATACATCTATCTTTAATGCAGTTGTTTTTTTATCTCTACTCTTTTAGAAATAACCAGGTCTTTGTTTCTTTGAACAGCGCAGCAGTATAGTATAGCTGATACTGCAACACCACGGCATAAACCAATAGCGTCTAATTAAATTAACAGTGGTTGAGTACTCTCTTAATGAAATGGCAGGATTGGCATGGTACTGAGAGCTGGAAAAAAAAGATGACTTTGAAGAAGATAAAGGCTAGAGATGAAAAGGAGAGATGCAATGTTTGTGCTTCTAGGAAACGGTTTTACTTTGCAGTATTTTGTTGCTCTGATACAATTTTTATTCATAATAAAAAGAAAAAAAGCATGCTTGAAAAAGTCAAGTTTTCATTTCTGCCTCCTGTACCTGCACGCAGTTTGTCGTGCGGTGCAATGTGGCTTTCTTATTTGTCAAAGCAGCTTTTTTCAGATCAGTCTTTTTATTAATAGTTGACTTTTTTGACGTTTGAGGTGATGTCGACTCGATGTATCATGTCAGGGCTGAATGCTCAGTTTTCATTACCCACTTTGAGATTAGAAAAAGGTGAAAGGCTGAGGCCACCTCTGGAGGTGGTACCGAGTACAGTTCGCTTCATCAGGGTCTGCGTTTGTTAGAAGAGTTCACATGTGTGAAAAATGCTGACTCGTGGGTATGGGTTCGTTTAGACCGTTGAAAGGGACCGTGTGTGAAAACACCCAGAGGAAAAAAGCAAGTTATTTATTTATTTTTCTTCTTAAGTTTGATGCTATAATATCAATGAAAGAAAATGACAGGGACAGTTTTGTATGTGCTTGATTATAGTTCTTGGAAAGAAAGAAAATGGGAACTGGCTTGTCAGAGCATGGCCGAGAAAATTGTGATTGGTGCATCTCTAGTGAATACACAAAGCCTTTCATGATGTAAGTAAAAGAGAAATGTGATCACGGGTTTCCTAAAGCAGAGATGACGACGGCGTTGCAAAACAGAAGGATTCCACACATCTCCGCCAGAAAATAAAAGTGGAAACACCCTGAGCGTTACAAATCACTGCTCGCGCCGTTCTGTTGGAATTGCTCATGACTGCGGCTATGCGACATCATTAGCGCTGGCATGACATTAATCTCGACTTTACTTATTTGCACCTACGGTCCTTTCAAGAAGCTGTTTCCCCCCCACACACCCGACGCAGATGGAAATATTAAAGTGAAAAATACTCATGTGAGAAGCTTGATCTCTTGTCCCAGAAGTGGTTTATGTGTCTGAGCCCAGTGGCCTACTGCTGCTGCTGCTGCAACGCACAACAGTGTATCTTCCATTCTGACCAGCTCTTCTGTGAGGATTTTGGGTAAAGCCTGTCAACTGTGCTGCAGTGCCATGTGTGCGTGTTTGTAGGCTGTCATTGAGCCTTGCAGGTGTTGGCATGTCCAGGCTTCTGCCTAATCCTCATGGGAGCGTAAATAAGCTTCCTAGCTCTGCCTCCTTACATAAGCCCTCTGCCTGAGAGAGATGACTGCATGAAAAGAGACAGCCAGATGCAGAGAGGACCATTGATGAGAACATGGAAGTGGTGCAATTAACTGTTAGAGAAATGTGATGTAGTATGGGAGCAATGTCTTGATTATTACCTTCACTCCCTTCCTTTCATGTCATGGATACTTTTGCCGATTGAATACATTTAATCACAGATCTCTTACACTCCATCTGGCGCTACAAAACTGACTAACTTCAGTTTCTCGTCAGTCTTTGCCTTTCTCGTGTCTGCACAGCGAAGCCCTTGGCTCATTTCTGGGAAGTGTCAAATGTCTAATTGAATTTCTGACAATGCTGACTACAAGTCATCATTGGCTGCATACATCACTACACACGTACGGGTCTAACTTGTTGAAATATGGTTAGCTGCTCAGGCATCCTCGCACTCGGAGGCCCTGCTGTGATCAGAGATGGAGTTGTGTTTCTGTGCGTCTTTGTGTTAGACTATATTGAGCATAGCTGCCATTTCTCTCAACTATTCATTAGTCCGCTTGTCTCCCTCAGCTGCTCAAGCCCAGCAGAAGCCTGCGTCTCATACATGCCAGTCAGTTCTGTATGAGTTTAGGCAATTATTTTGCACTTAAGTGTTTGAGGGCAGATATGGGTGGTTAATGGACTAACCGCTTTTGCTTTTTCCTTATTCAGACTAACATTATTATAATTATATTGGCCAGTGGAGGTTCATTGTCTGCAGGAATCAAATGTAAATGCTGAAACGGACTAATTGTGATTGTTCTGTACAGCAGATTACAAGACAAAGCTAATACATGAATAAATTATGAATTTAGAATCGATATTATCCCGAGGTCCTCTCTAAGGAATAGAATAGATTTGAATAATGCTTTATTGATCTGCAAAGGGGAATTTACATTGTTGCTGTTTTTATGGTAGAGAATGAATGGATGGTTTGCCGGTTAGTTGTAAATAAGGATGTTTAGCAAAGATGTGTAGCTGAAATCACCATGGATTTCCATGAATGCACTTGAGTGTTGGGTTTGGCAATAGTGCAGTCACTGTCTGGTCTTTCCTCCCGTCGATGGAATATGTTACTCATAGTCTGGTAAACACACAACATTGCATCCCTTCATCAGCGTTCTGAGCTCTTCCACTTTATCTGCCAATGATTTTAGCCCACAGGTGTCAAACTGATCCGTGAAAGGGTCGGTGTGGCTGCAGGTTTTTGTTCCAACCATGCAGCAGCACAGCTGACTTGTTGCATTTAATCAGTTGAACTGGCTCAGACCTTCAGTGAAGACAATTTAGTTGATTGAATGAAACAAGTCAGCTGTGCTGCTGCATGGTTGAACGAAAGCCTGCAGCCACACCGGCCCTTTCATGGATCAGTTTGACACTCCTGGTTTAGCCCATAACGATTAAGGGAAGAAAAAGTAAACTTCCTCTTCCCTGTTCTTTGTGCGCTACATTGTCATTGTCTCTCTTTTTCTTGTTTGTTGTTTTTTTTTTTGTTTTGTTTTTTACTTTTACGGTCTGAAAAGCTCAATCAGCTGCTCCCATATGTACACATGTTTCCATATTACCATGGTTTCCCATCTTACTAGATGCTGAAAAGTGGCAGAATTACCAACATCAATCATTTGAGCAACATATTCAAAAAAAAAAAGCAAAAAAAAAAGAGCAAAATATACTAAAGTTAGTGTACCTTCTGTTTTTTCTTTTTATTTTAAAGAGAGTTTCATGGAGTTTTTTCAGATTTAGTCTCATTTCAAGAGCTTTAAAACTCCTCGGTCCTCCCAGGGGTTTTAAAGACCTCTGCATTGTTCAACCCCTGTGTTATAGCTGGTTCTCCTTCTCCATGATGCCAAAACCTTTTTTCAGGTTTGCTGATATCAAATTACATGAAATTTGAGTAGAGACTTTGGGCGAGTCTCAAAATTTAACAAAATCCTTATTTGGCGTTGGAGCTTGCAGAATAGCTTGTGAAACACTGCAAACCAGGAGAAACCCGTCGTCGGTTAAATGAAATGACTCATTTCCACAGTGGAATGTAAAGTTCATCCAGTAACACCCAGAATCACAGAACCCACAGTGGCCTGTGTTCATGACACAAAGTGCTTGGTAAACACCGACTGTCTCAGAACCTGCGTGAGCTGGAAGGCCGAGGTTTGTTTGGGTGCAATTAACTTAGTTGTATTCTTTAGACATGTTTAGTTTACAGTCCATTTGTGTTTATAACGTATGATAACTCATTAGCATCACACGCACCTGAGGGCATTTCCTTGAATTTGTGTATCTTACTTTTTCTCTTCCACTGCTGATGTTTCTTTGTGCATCTTTCTCACTGAGGTTAACAGTTGTTTTCTTTTAATGTTTTCTCAGTTGCCACTTAATTTGCTTCACCCGTACTTGCGTGTCCTCTGCACCCCTAATGTGCTGAGCTTCATTTCCGTGAGATGTAAAAATATGTCCCATTTCTTATTTTCTCATAATGTCTTCTTTTTTTTCATTAGAGACGCAAAAGCCTGGTCAGTGATTGAGCGAAGATTGATTGAAGCTTTTCAGGCAGTAACTGAGTCAATTTGTGTGCAAAAAAAACCAAAAAACAAAAGAGAGAAAAGAATGAAGGTTGTCCAAGATGTCTAAAAGCTGTCAATTAGATGCCGTTTAACAATTCTTGCAGCATCAAAGCTGACTGATGTGTCTTATCCAGAGTGTGAGGATGACGGGATCAGTCAGTCTGTTATCCAGTCTGTTATCATGCTGTCTTGTGCTAGATCTCGGTTCTGGCCTTTCATCCAGTACCAGATTTCCCCTTTCTTCATCGTGACCTTTTGGATGCTGTGAAGGTCTCATAGAAGAAACAAAGTCTTCAAGAATTGTTTGTTGATGACATTTGCAAAGCTCATTTGCCGATTGTGTGTGTCAGAATTCTAAATCAAGCAAGAATTTTCAATGTTTGAATGTTTATTCGATTTGAACATTTCCAACTGTTATCATTGTTGGATAGATGGATGGACAGATGGACAGGTTTAAGTGTTACAGCAGCAAGGTTAAGACACAACATACTAAAAGAGAAGAGTGAGATAGAAGAAACATTTGTTCAGATTATATAACATGAAATAAACCAAAATGTCAATGTAACTGGTATGACATGTAGTTATTAATGTCCAGACTGAAACGTAGAGATTTTTTTAAATGCACCATTTATATTGTAAATAAATAAAAGCAGATTAAAAATTTAGATTTTCAAGTTATTAAACATACAAATAAAAAAAAAACAACAACAATATGACTCAACTGTCAACTATGCAGGCTGTGAAGATATACAAGCTATTAAACAAGGCATAAAACAATTGAATGTACGTATAGAGTGCAGGTAATGTGGTATTTGGTGTCTTTGGAGTCCAGAGTTTTATCTGATTTGTTGTACAAGCTTATGGCATGAGGTTGAAAAGATTTCCAATAACAGTCCCTGCAATAGCAGAACTGTCTGAGGGTGGTCGGAGTTATCGGTGACAGATAACACTTTGTTCAGCGACCTCCTCTCTGAATGTCTCCCGTCTGCAGCCAATAACAGAGCCAGCCTTCCCAATGAGTTTATTTAGTCAGTGGCTGGATTGCTGCTTCCCTGGTAGACTGCAGAGAAGAACAGAACACTGGCTACAGCAGACTGGTAGCACATCTCCAGCAGCTTCATGCACACATTGAAGTACCTCAGCTTTCTCAGGAAGTGGACTGAACTCAGACCCTCCTCCTGAGTCATCCTGTTAATCTGTGGTGTATAAGGTGAACCAGAAGAGAGAGAGCACTGTGCCCTGAGGTGCTCCTGTATCACTCACCACCACATCAGGTACAGCTGGCCTGCCTTGTCAGTTCTTGCAGCCATGTAGGATGCAGTGAAGCATGGGGGGTAGCACAGGAGGCAGACTGGAGGTGTGCAGGGCTGGGGTGGTGTGGTAGAAGAAGTGGGGGGTGGCTGTGAGCTGAACCTGTTAAAGTAACAGTTCAGCTTGCTTTCTCCCTCCAGGCTTCTTGAGTCCTGCATGTGCCTCCTAACCAAGTGATTTCTTTCATTCCGGTCCACACGGTCCCCCTCCCCAGGATGTGATCTGATCTACCCAGTGAGCTGAGGCCAGTTTTGATATATGTAACTTTGGCATTTGCATACAGAAGGTCCAAAGTCTTGTCTCTTTTGCTTGAAGCTGGGCAGTGTGTTGTCCAAAGAACCAGTAATCACCATGAAAACGTTGGGATGCTGCGTCTGGAGTTCTATGAATGACGTCAGCCGATGGAGGGATGTAACAGTGATCGCAGTGGTGAACGTAAACACCAACACATTCTGCGGCTGGATAAGACCATAGCCGTAAGCGTCTGGTTATGTGTAAAACCTGTAAATATCCACTAAAATGAACTCTTCTGTTCAAAATAACGACTGCATTTTTGCTTTATTGTCAAAAAGTGTAGTACACTCTTCTTTAACACAGAAGATCTTCATAATGTTTTTTTTTCTTAGTCTGTATTTACCATCTGTACTTAAATATTTACCAGGTTTCTTTTTCTCAGTGGCGTAAAGCCACATGACCCAGTGACTCCACATCTAAGCTAATTGTGTCACTAAAAGACAGACATTCCTCCTCTTATTGACTGGAGGGTTATTTTTGTTTGTTTTCTTTTCCAGTGTCATATACTTTTATAATTTTTTTTTTTTTTTTTTTTAGTTTCTTCCTATCAATATGATCAAAACTAAACTCTATTTACGTTTGGAATCTGAAAGAAACTGAAGTCAAAAATAGAATAAACTAGAGGAAACAATGAATACAACCTGACTGAGGTTTGGTTAATGGGTCACATTGTTTAGAAGCTATGAAAAAAATACCCCCAAGTTTGTACGTGCAGTTGAAAGAAATTATGTAGTGAAAGCGAACTATAAAGAACCCCCCCAATAACTCAAAGTGCCTTCAGTCACAGCTTCAGATTGATAAAGTGTACATTTTCTGTATGTAGAAGTAGTAAATTTCATATTTCTGGCATGTGGAAATAGACTGAAAAATGATGGATGACATATAGCACATCTTCTGCCCCTGCTCTTCCCATAGCTCCACCCCACCCCTACCCCCCCTCTCCCTGGGAGGTATAAACACATTAATGACAATCATTTGGTGTCAATTGTCTTAAATGAGTCCTGCAGGCTAAAGTTTCATTACGCCTTCTCACAGCATTAAGTCTGACACAGTCATGAGGCTTTTCTTTCCTTATTAATTTGTGTCACATCAGTCTGTGAGCTTTTATTATGCTTTCTTTGTCTGATTGAGCTCTTTCTCCCTTTCGAGACGGTGTTAATCAGTTGTTTTGTATTGATACTGAATCGAGCAGATCACAGGGTTAACATGCTGGAAGTAGCAGATTAATAATTCACGGAACATGACTGTCATCTCTAGTTGAGCACAGCAGCTCAGTGCAACTTCCTCTGGTGATGCTTCCTATGACCTCACTGACTGGGGTACATGTGTGCCACTGTCGAGCTGTGTGTGAGTTATACTGTGGATTTGTGTGTGTGTTGTAAGGCTGGTGACATTTATAGAACGAGATACGGGGAGATTGATGCACTAAGAAGTCACGAAAGAGTGTGGCCTGCAAATCACCTTTTACGACAGCAACACACACAAAGATGCAGATAGATAGGTGCGCAATACCAGGCACCCTATCTTTTTGATGCTGCAGTAAATTCCCTTTGGTTACCCTGACATGCAGCAAATGCTCTTCACTCAGTTGTAGAGTTTTCACGCAGCCTCTCACTGGGACAGTTGTTATTTTCAACAGGAAACGCCAACACCTCGTATCTGTGAGGTCAGCTGCAGTGCAGAGAGTAAAGGTCAGCCTTTGTTCATTATGTGGCCATTACTGTGAAGGAATGAAGGATAAATTCTCTTTGCCTGAAATAGCATATGACATATCTTTACACACTTCTGCTCAGTTCTTCAGCTGACAAAATTATCAACAAAAAAGGACACTGGATGTGTTCCAAAAAGCTTTTCAGCAAAAATATTTAAGAACAATTAATTAGAGTATATCAGAAATGATGTTATTGATGCTGTGGCAGTACCACTGAATCACACCACTGAACATTAGAAAGTAAAGAGTTCAAAAGTACGGGGCAAATGTCTTTTTATTTTTTAAAACTAAGTTTGGTTGGAAAAGTCTCACAACATACTCAGTTTATGCATTTATTTATTATAATAGATCAGTTATATTTAACTCCAGTTAGCTATTTGAACACTGACAGATGTTTTATGGTTTTGCTTTGGTACACACTGGCACAATGAATTTGAAATAAAAGAGTGAAGTTGTGATCAAAGCAGAGACTTTCAAGATTTTCATAAAAATATGGAATTTGACATCTAGGAATTACAGCCAATTTATGCAAACTACGCAAATAAAATTTTCAGTTACTCAGAAGCATTGGGATGAGGTGACATCAATGTAAATGTATCCATGACCATCGGAGTTTGGAGCCCGTGGACGTGTCTTCTGGAGATGTTTTATCGGGTCTTCATCAGATGTTGCTCGTTTGTGGGTCGTTCTAACTTAAGTTTTCTGTGAAACAGCTGGGATGCATGCTCTACACACTGGGTTTAGATCAGATGGCTGGTTTGACCAATGAAGAATATTCCTTTACCTTGCCTGAAAAAAGTCTTGAGTTTTCCCAGTTTGTTTTAAGGTGATTAACCATCTGCAACGTGAACCGCCGTCCTGTCAGATCTGTGGCGCTTTGGCTGAATGTGAACAGAGGGGATAGCGTTGTACTCCTCACAATTTATCGTTGTTCTTCTGCCAGCATTCACAGCATCATCAGCACCAGTGAGACCCTTCTATTGGCAGCTGTACATGCTCATACCATAACACTGCCACCACCATGTTTGATACATGGTGGCGTTTGCTTTGGATCATGAGAAGTTCACTTCCTTCTCCATGCTGCAGGAGATGGCAGTGGCTTGGCGGCACTTCCTTAAAGTAATCAAATAAAACTTTATTTGATTTTGACATTAATGAGGCACAATGAAGTTTTTTTTTTTTTTTTTTTTTTTTAGTTTATACTTTATCTGTTTTTTTCATTCTAGTTAAAGATAAAGATATACTGGTAATTTTGTTTACGTCTGTGAGCTGTTTTTATTGTGCGTGTTTTTATTGAGTCCTTTACTCATATTTACCAGCCTGTCAACCTGAAAATTGGTCGATACCACATGAGATGTTTTGTTTATTTGCAGATACCATTTTCAGTCTGTTGAGAGTACATCCATCATGCATTAGTACATCTATCATCCATCATGCATGCAAGTGCTTGTAAATTCAAGCCGCCTTTTTTTAAAAACAAAACAAAACATATCCTGAGGTGATCAAAGAAGGAGCTTTTAATAAGATACTTGACTCAGAGCAAACCTTGAATCCTTTGAAGAAAGTGTTGCATGTCTCTGAAGGTCAGAGCTTGGACGTGCGTATACGTTTCCCTCATACTTCACTCAGAGACCCTCCTCCAGAGAGCTCACTTGAGGCTTAACCCTAAAACAGTTATAATGATGAACACTTTGGTCTCTGTGCCATATGTTAAATGAATAACGGTAGGCAGGCAACATGTCTTGACCTTGAACAGCCCATTTTGTGTAATTACTAAATGATAATGAGATGATTCATCGGAACCTGATAGGGAACAAAAAAACGCACAGTGTAATGAGAAGAACGCATTTTTGAGCACATTGTTGAAGCTGGCCTCTGTAATTCTCTAAGTGGTGTCTTGTGCACTTAATAAATCCATGTAAAGGAAGTTATAGAAGCTATGCTGTCTGTAGCTATGTGTTAGGAATACTGCAGTCGCTGAGGTACCGTACCCACAGATTAGGAGAAAAACCTCAGAATATTCCAAAAATCTGCATTTTTCTCAACCACATCATGTCCAAGTGTCTGCTCTATTTCTGTCTCTTTTCCACCTCCCAGCCCCATCTCATCTCATCCTCTTCCTGTTATTTCAGTTGAAGGTGGCTCAAGTGCAGAAACCATTGGAACAGCCCATGTGCAGCTGACTTCTATTCAGAGCTTTTTCAGTTCTGCAGCTGTGTGCAGCTGAGACCATTTCAAAGACAGAATACCACCTCCATGTATAGCTGACTTGTTGTAAGACACCCAGTTCCGCCACTTGAGCTGTCTGCTCTTTAAAAACCACCCCAAGACCTCAAATTATGCCTTCTTTTCCCTCCTCCCGACCAGTTTCTGATGCTAAAGTTTCCTACTACGCTGTATTGTCAGCTCAATGAGTACACTGTGTGATAGACAGATGTGGGTAACATTCATTGATATAAGATGACGGTTGTGACCCGGCAGTGACATCCATACCCCCGACCACTCACATATGTTGCTGCTTTTCCATGTTTTTCATTTTGGTCTACAGCAAAAAAAAAGTTACGTACAAGTGTTCTAGTTGGAAAATAGCAGCAAATATTTCGGTCTGAATGTTTGGTGAAAGCGTTGGGACGCTGGACCCAAATACTGGGCTCTACCTGGAGTTCAGCTTTATTTATTTATTTTCTTGGGTGCTCGGTGTTTACATTCAAGAAGTAAGCTATTAAAAGGAAGATTTTTTTCCTTTTTTTTCACTCAGAAATATTCAATGTTTTGCGCTTATGCTGCAACCTTCCTTAGTTGCTCTTGCACACATTACCTCGCTCACGCTCCTCAGTCCTGGGTGTGTGCGCTGTACTTGTTTGGTGTCACAGGTGTGTATCCCTCTCACTCGGTCACACGTGTGACCACACATCACGGTCGAGGTTTTGCACGAAAGTTCAGCCTTGAACACCAGCGAGGCTCCGAATGCCCTACACAGCCTTACGTAGGCTTAATACGGGTTGTAATGCTTTCAGCTCATTTATAGAAGTAGAAATATTAACAGATATTTCCCTTGTCTTATTTTTTGCTGCACAGTGATCCATCAGTCACTTGTATCATTCCATTAATATTTTTAATATACAGTTTCAGACTAGCTTGTTTGTTTGGAACAGGCACGTGCCCTTGATTGCTGACATCAACTTTTATAACTTTGCCTTGGCAGACATGTGCACGCATGTCACTCTTTTGTCTGTTCTTACCCTCCCTGGTTTCATTTAGACAATTTTATTATCATATTTTTTTTTTCTTTTTCATTTTTTCTTACATGCCTCTTTACAGCCGGTTATTATTTTCCCATCTAGGCTCCTTCTCTTCTCTTCTTTCTCTGTGCGTCCTAGCTCCTCAAAATACACTTCATCTTTGCAGCGAGTGCAGCCTCAAGCAAAGCCCGACATTTGCAGTGATGTAGGGGTCAGAGGTGAAGTGAGTGGACTGTAGCGTGGAGGCTGATATCAAAGCAGAGGAAAACTTGCTTGATTTACATCAGTTCTTCTTTTTTTCAGTTTACACTGAAGGACGTACCTGCTAGAGTTGGTCTATTTCAGAAGGACACTTTATTTTGCTCAGACTGCTCACTTCCTGAAATTGACAAATTTGTTATTTGCAGGCTTGTGTTATTCTTTAGTCAGAGAGGCAGATTTCCCCACGGAACACCAGCTCTTCACAGCTGAAAAGGTATTTAATAAAAAAACAAAACAAAAAAAAACGAAGGTGTGTAGCTACTATTTTGTGTCAGTCTCTTTCTATCTTTGCAGGCACAATCTTTGGCACTAAACATCAAGATATAGAATTTAATGTCACCCGTGCGACAGTTCAGTTTATTGAGGAGGAGGCTTCTTAGCCTGAATCACTCTTGAGTGGATAAGTGAATGAACTGACTGAACAGATTGATTTTTGTAAGTAAATGTGGAATTTAACACCTCAGTCTCAGTGTGCTTTGGATAACTACACTCAGAAGCAATGTGTAAAATAAACGCCCATCTTGAACTGAACAGATCTAGAAGCATTAATGCAGATTTAACTGGTGCTTTATGAATTTTTTTTTGTTTTTGTGAACGTGGTCAGAAGTGGTCATGTTGTTACTTACTTTAAGGTGGTTTTTGTGGAGTTGTGCAGTTTTGCAGCGATAGGTTTTGACCCACCTCTCGGGGGCAACCCGTCCCTGGACCCAGGTGACGTTCTGGGGTGGAAAGGAGCAGACTGAACCCACACAGTGTCCCCAACCCCATCCACAGAGAGAGCCAGAAGAAGTCCACGCTATCCCCGCAAGCCAGCCAGCCAGAGCAGTCCCAGGGCAAAACAGTCCAAGTGAGCCCCAATCCCCATCCCGACCACACAGCGTGCCGCAATGACAAGGCAATGGCCCCAAATGACAGCACCCCACAGACAAATGCGACAGAGCAGATGCCACTGAGCCAAGCAACCACGAAGGGGGGTGTGAAAAGACCCCACGCCTCCCTCCACCCACTCAAATAAGGTGTTGATGCATGTTGTTATGTAGTGCATTTAAAATGGGGGAGATGGGGCAGCAATCGGCACTAACCCCCCCTTACCAGAGAGAGGGTGGTGCCCGTTTACCCCCTCAACTCTTCCCCAGAACCCTAGACAGGACAGAGGAGCCTATTACAGAAGACGTTACAGGTCTGTGAGAGCCAGAAATCTGGCTTCTTTGGAGGTGACCAAATACTTATTTTGCATCATGATTTGCAGATCTTTAAAAATAAGACAATGTGATTTTCTGGATTTTTTTTTTTTGTCTCATTTTGTCTCTAATAGTTCAGGTTGACCTGTGGTGAAAATTACAGGCCTCTCATCTTTTTAAGTGGGAGAACTTGCACATTTGATGGTTGACCAAATACTTTTTCTCCCCACTGTATGTTCCTATTATTACATAGAAATTGTTACTTACCAGGTATATGTGGTTTGGAGTTTGTACCGCCTAAGTGTGTGGAAACAAAAGTGCACTCTTGTGATGCTGAGCAGCTTTAGTGTGATCACCATCTGTTCACCCAGTCTGCATGTGCGCACAAGGACTCCCACTCCACATTACCTACTGGGTCAAACGCACACTCTCCAGCACTGCTGGTGTCAAGACCTCAGCCAGACGTGCTGGTGCGGCTCGCTGCAGGCGGTGACGGTGGCTGGTTGTGCTGTAAAATCATTGATGTTGCACTCAGCAAATCTGCTGTGGGACATGTGATTCACGGACGATTGTAGGTGCTGTTGTTTTATGACCGTTAGAGGATAGTGAAGCTGTTCCTATGAACTCGAGTAACTGCTGCTATCGCTGTTCTACCACATGTCGGTGTTGATAATATGATAATCCAAAGATGCATAGGAAGGTAAAAATATCTTAAACCATTTAAAAAGATAGTTTTGGACATTGGATATGTAGCATTATTGGCTCAGTCACTTTTACGTTGCAGTTTTTTTTCAGAATTCAGACACGACATAAAGTAGGTACGTTTAGTTTGTATCAGATTAAAAGAAGTGTTATAAAGGAGCCAAAAGTAGACATAGTTGCTGTGGTATCGCGTTCGGGTTTTAAAGCCTTGAGTCCAGGCTCTAGAGGGGATAGCGTTTTCTTGTTTCTGTTTGCAGTCCAACAAAGAGGCTGCACATGATGTTATTGATTTTTGGATTAACACAAAAATAATTTGACCTCATATGTTTTTTGTTTCTTTCTCTGGACCCTTGTAGAACTGGAGCATAGCGTTCCAGAACTTCTATTATTCTGAGTTGCATGAAATGAACTCTGAAGAGGCGCCTCGTTGGCGCTCTTCTGAGCTGAACTCATGAGGTCAGTGCATTTGGAGAATATCGGTGGAGCTACGGCTCATCGCGCTCAAATTGAAAGCAGTGTCTGTAATAAAACTACTACAAATGCCAAATAAAATCAGCCCCATGTTAATGACATGGGTATTTTATGATTGTTTCATGGCCTAATAATTCCGGTTATTGAAAATCATCTGCATCGTCTGGTGACGGCAGGAAGTTTGAGTCATGCTCCCCCTAACAGATATTCTGTCGTCTTACATACCATGCTTGCATGTCCCGCCGTGGTCATGCCATTTCTCTTCCTCTCAGTCGGTGCATTTTGGGATCAGTTCCAAGAATAAGTAGCTATGGAAAGTAGATGGATGGGATTATGTGCACTTCCCTGCCAGAGTTGGCCTGGTCTATTCTTACACATGATCATCTGCTTCACTTATCTGTAAACACACACACACATTCACACTTTGACTTTCTGGCACATATAACACCAGACATTATCTCACGCTGTGTGTGTGTTTGCTTGCATGTGTGTGTCCAGGAGTCGGTTTAAGCCTATTAGCCCAGTGTTGTTAGCCAGAAGCTTTATGTAGGAGATGTCTTCCTGCACTTTGCACTTTAACTCCAATCTGCTGACTTGATGATCATTATAAGTCACAGCCTTAAAGTGATCAGAGTTGGTCAGCTACAATGCATTTGGGAATAAACTTAACCTGTGTTCAGCATCTGCATGCTCCTTTTTTCTGTTTCTCTGTTGGAGTAACACTTATTACATTTGTGCATTGATGAAATCAGTATTTTTAGACATTTTTCCACCAGTATTTGAGAGGAGTTAGTTTAGAGGTGAAAGGTAACAAGTATGAAAGAGAAAGCAGGGATGTTCTTTCACTCTTGTTGACTTCACCTCTGTGCATACGTTTAGCCTTTATAGTGCATGTAGCTTTCTTTATTTCATCAAAGAAAAAAATATGTTTTATTCAAATCAACCAAGTGGCCCTTCATCTTTATTCTGATCCTCATATGTGTCAGAAACAAAATTCCTTGTTGCTGGATTAATATTACTTTGGGAGGGGAGGCAGCATGATTCACATGGTCCCGCTCGTGACGGGATCTGTGTTGCCGTACTTCAGACTGTCTCCTTGTGCCCAAACTCCATGTCTACTGTTTTGACAGAGGGAGGGACTTCATCATCTCTGAAGTGCCTGCTTCTCGGATGTGTTAATGCAAAATAAAGTGTGTGTTAAATGCTTTTCTTTCTCCCCCCTTTTTTTTATTTTTTTCTGTTGTTCAGGGGTCCTTTCAGCGTGGTCAGGAGATGCATCAACAGAGAGACGGGTCAGCAGTTTGCTGTCAAAATTGTGGATGTGGCCCAGTTTACATCCAGTCCTGGGCTCAGCACAGAAGGTAAGGGATCCCAGTAAAACTGTTGCATCTCTGCTGGTTTCAGTCGCCGTGAAAGAGAATTCATATAATAGGTTTTGCATATTACATATAAACAACAGATGCTGGTAGTCAAACATAATCTTTTAAATGAATCATCAGTAAATGTGTGAACCCCTATGAAGGCAGAAATTTCAGCACTTTGCTGGACTGAAGCATTAAAGTGTGTTAACACAATGTCAAAGCTTAATTCTTCCAGTCCAGCAGTTTGAGAAATGGTTATAACATCTTTTCCAAACAATTTGCTTTACAGTGTCAAAGATTTTTCACGAGTGGAAAGCAGTCGAGTCAGATGCCAATCTTCTAAAGAGTCGATCTCCAGCCAAGTCAACTTTATTTATGTAGCACATTTAAAATCAAAGTGCTTTGCAAAGATATTATACATTATAGAATACTATTAAATGATGATCAAATTTAATGTAACAGCACCCTTAATCTCATGATGAAACTAATGAAACTGATAAAACTAGTACAAACTGTTAGTTTTTCAGTTTTGTCCCGTGGTCACACCACGCAGTGTTCAGAGAAATGCCTAAAATCAGACCTCACACGTTAAAGTTAACGACAGTTGAGTTTGTGAAAGACTGAACTGATGCTTCAGACCGTACAGCTGAAAGACTGAGAGCTCGTCCTCTCACACTGCACCTATCAGTATGCTCGGGGATTCTTTTGTGCTTTGTTCGTCCCACGCTGCTTAACAAGTTGTTGTAGGGGGCAGGTCCTGTCCTTGTTTATATGTGTGTGTTTTCTTAATATTGTTTTTAACAAGAGCCGTGAGCACACAAACTGTTCCACACACCAGCATAATTTAATTAGCTGCTCTCAACCACAGTTGGGACTTTCCCAGTTCAGTCTGTGTCTTCTTCTGTTGGCTTAGGGCTTTTCCGTTGGGACATCTGGGCCTTGGGCACTTTGATAGTAACTCTACCTGAAAGAAGAATGCTCCTGTTGTGCTGTTTATACTGATCTCCATGATGCTAATGAAATCATTTTCATGCATTACCCTGGAACAGCATCTACTACTATTTTATGTATTTGGCAGCATTCCATTATACGTTTACTGACCATGCATTTTTGATATTTTTTATGCAAATATTGTTGTAGGAAATACTGTTATCTTAGTAGATTAGCAAAGCAGTACTTCCTTACTCCTCCTGTGTTGTCTATAGTTTGACATACAGGTGTTATGCATCACTAATACTGAAAAATCTCATGTGTACATCCAGACAAAACATTCAGAGCTCTTATCAAATATCTGCCGCAGGCTGAAGTAGTCATGCAGGGGAGGGATGAGAGGTAAAAAAGAGAAGAGATTAAATTATTGATAGCAGAAGGACGGAATATGGAGGGATATAAGACAGAGACATTACTGAAGAAAAACTGAGAGCAGTGCAGGGAAAGAGACGGATAGCAAAGCCAGTTTAGGCTGCGTTACCACAGTCTACATGTTAAACACATCAGGAAAGGCAGGAAAAAAAAAACTTCACTCTTTTGTTCAGTGTCCACTTATCATCAGGCTGAAAATGATTTGTCTCAAAACATGCTTAGAAATATTGAATCTCCAAGGAACGTTGGGCATAATCTGCAACTTCTTCAGCTTTGTGCAACTTCATGGTGGGTTTCAGCTCAGTGTTTAACTATCTGGAATGTTTGTTTGAGTTCACCTCCTTCATTTCGTCATTTTAAGTGGAAAACAGCAGCTTTATTCTAATTGCTAAGCAGCCAACGGCACAGAGATGGTAAGTCAACAGCTGGAGAACATAGTGGAGAATTTAACAGCTAGAGAGTAAGATAGTTCCCTCAGGAGCTGGTGGAGATTGGGAGGGGGGGGGTTCTAAACACCCATTTTTGACTGTACTGATTGCCTTGCCTGCTCTTTAACCAGCTGTCTTCATTTCATCAGCCACAGAACTGGCTCTTAAAATCCCAATCCAATAAAAATCTAGTTTTAAGTCTTGTTAACTAAAACCTCTTCCTGGCCTTGTTTGGGGGCGGGGCAGAGAGTACTCATGTACCCATGTACCAACAGGACAGCACCATCTGATGCTGGTTCATGGTCAGTGGCCATCAAAGGGTTGAGTTGAGGATTTGTTTGTTGGTTTTTTTATTCAGTTCAAATTCTAAACACTTTTGAATGTACAGTTTTCAGGAACCCAGCATCTTTAGGGCGTTAAGGCCAGCTGGAACTGGTTCCAGAACAACACAGAGTGGTTGCAGGTTTAGATGTAGGAGCTGTTATGTCAGAGGCTCAGGTCATGAATTTCATTCATTTTGTTTGGAATAAAAATATTGTGAATTTTCTGCTGCTCAGTGTAATATTTTAACCGTGCCTCCTGGCTTGTATTAACTGAACTCAAACATGAACCGTTTTCAAACGAAAAGTTGTGAAACTGAGACAAAATTTCATCTGTGGAGTAGACAAACAATATCTTCCCTCACAAAAATTCAGAACATGGAGGACGGACAGATTGAGAAGATGCACAACTACTGTTGGAAGAGATGTTTTTGATGATGTAATGAGGAGAGTAGAGAATCAGTTCTTCATGGGTTCTGAAACTGAACCAACGATAGGTTTCGGTCTCAAAATGAAAAGTAATGGCGTGTAACAGCTGGATGCGTGGTTGTTCATGGCACCAAAGGTTGATATGATCATAATGTTCATGGTGTTTACAAGCTTATACAGGTTTGGATCATATTCCCGTCATAATTTTCACATGAAACATGATAAACATGATTATTTATATGCCTGTACATATGATCAATTACTGGAAGCTTTCAGGTTTCTGACAGTGTGTTAATTAGATACAAAGAGTATCATAAATGTCTTTCAAAGCTCATATCAATAACATTACCCGGTCTGCGTACTTCCATCTACGTAACATTAATTGCCTCCGCCCCTCTCTCACCCCCCCACTGCCGCCATCCTGGTTCACACTCTCATCACCTCCTGTCTTGACTACTGTAACTCACTTCTCTTTGGTGTCCCCCACAAGTCCCTCCATAAACTCCAACTGGTCCAGAATCCAGCCCGCATTATCACCAGGACCCCCTCTTCTCACCATACCACCCCCATCCTCCATCAGCTCCATTGGCTTCCAGTTAAACTCAGGATCATCTTCAAAATCCTCCTCCTTACATTCAAGGCTATCCATAACACCCCCCCTCCATTTGTCTGATCTGATTCATGTTCGTTCCCTCAGGTCTTCCTCCTCCCTTCACCTCCACCCGCCTCAGCACCATGGGGGGGCAGAGCTTTCAGTCGCTCTGCTCCTCAACTCTGGAACTCTTTACCTTCTGACATCCGTAATATCGACTCTTTACCTCAGTTCAAATCCAGACTCAAAACTCATCTGTTTCAGTCAACATACGGTCCATAACTGCACTTTTTTTCCTGTGATTTTATTGCTGTGTTCTTGTTGTTATATTTATTTTATTGTTTTATCTTGTAAAGTGTCCTTGAGTGACCTGAAAGGCGCTCCAAATAAAATGTATTATTATTATTATTATTATTATTGTTCTTATTATTAGAGCTGTCTTCATGCTAACATATTGCACCTTCAATGTGTGATTTTAACATTCAGTTACTTCATAACATCTAGCATGAGGCTACACTAACTAAAGGAGGATGTGCAGTGGACAGATGTACAGCTAGATGAGGGTAAGATCAGGAGCCTGCAGCCTGCAGACCCTCCCAAACAGGCTTCCCAGATCTAATATTCATGCAGTATATGTGCACATTATGCATGCATGACATTTTCAAGCTTAAGACATTTATGTGTACCCTGCAATGTTCTATCTCTCCTTAAAATGCCAACATTAGGAGGTGGCAAATCTGAGGTGACTGGCTGTGAGACCACACAAACGCATCATGAGGGCTCCTCAGATGGGCTTTACCTGTCGCATCACAAGGCGAGCCCTTTACCTTCCCCGAGGCTTTCCCACCTGGGATCACAGTCCAACACTTCAGACATGTCAGAGCATCACTGCAGTTTATTTAGGCTGAAAAGGCAGTCAAAACATTCATCGGTCTCCCCTCAAAACCTCAAGAGTCTTTACGCTGCAGAATGACAAAATATCTGCAGAAAGCCGAGAGGCTTGTTTTCCTTCACGCTGGGAGGTAGAGTAGGAAAAAAAAGGAAAAAAAGCAACAAAAAACAGCCCACTTTGAGTCATTGTGGCTTTATCTGGTTTTGTGATCGTTCCAGAAAGAAGGCATGTACACCGCACGCATGCACACAGCATGA
The DNA here is from genome assembly GCA_037176975.1 of Arrhamphus sclerolepis. Taxonomy (NCBI): domain Eukaryota; kingdom Metazoa; phylum Chordata; class Actinopteri; order Beloniformes; family Hemiramphidae; genus Arrhamphus; species Arrhamphus sclerolepis. The sequence goes on along the minus strand of JBAMYA010043998.1, from coordinate 5,738 downwards.
TTTAGATTCACATGTGCTAAACCTGAGCAGTATGGTGGTTGTGGACTGGGAGCCTTAAAACTCTGGTCTGCACTTTATATTTAAACTGACGTTCAGAGCACAAAAACCTGAAACAGATTTACTACGACTGTAACATGGCAACCTGCATCCATTCTGAATCAAAACTGTCTAAAAAAAATGGCTAAAGCTCTTGACTCCTCTGATATTTTTCTACATTTTAAATATTTTACAGCCTTCAGTTGGGACTTGTCAGCTGATTGTAATTTCAGCTCCAAGGCGAAACCACAGTTTTTGTTGGTGTTTTTTTTTTTTTTTAAATCAAAATCAAGGAGCCTCCATAGAACTTGTATGATTCTTTGATTTTTTTTCTGCTTTTCTTTGTTTAATCAGAAAAGGGCTGTAAATCTGGCATCTGTACGCCCTAGTTATTTATACCGCAGTCTCTCCTCTGCGATGCTGGCAATCTATCAAACTACCTTCTCCTTGCTAGACGTCAGTCAACTGCTCTCACTGTTGATTTGTTTTCATTTTCTTCATTTTCAACGCCTGCAGATTTCAAAGCAGTTTCACATGAGTGGGCAGCTATAGCACAAGCAGACAAACACACAGCGCCCTGCGCAGAGCTCAGACCACAGGAAGTGGGTCAAATGGTTCATGTCTTGGCAATGGATTGGTCAGCAGAGGCTTGACACACACACACAGAAACACACCAGTTTGTTTCTCTTCAGCCTGTCCGGAGGTCTGTCTGATGAATAGGTCAGCCCTCTGAAGGGATATGAGAGAAAAGCAAGCTGGAGAATGAGCAAAATTCATCATGTGCCATCGCCCACTCAGCTTCCTCTGCATCTTTTTACTTCTCTGCCCCCTGACTTTTTTTTTTCCTTTCTTTTTGTTCTTGGGTCTTTGTGCACATCTTTCCACTCTTATTCTTCTGTGGCTCTCTCCTCCTGTTGAATTGCTGAGAAATCTTATAGGTTTGCACACAAGTCAGGACGATCTGGCCTTGGGGGACACTAACACACCACACCGGTTCATAGTCACAGCTAGGTGGAAGAACAGCGACCATCGCGGTAGAGATCGTATCTGCCTATAACTCAATGTTTCAACTTTTTTTTTTTTTTTTAAACTGCTGTCAGCATTTACCTTCTCGCTGACTCTCTTGTTTCTCCTCTCATTTTTTCTCCCCTAAATGATCCACTAAAAAAAAGAGAGCCCTTTTCCAACAGTTTGGTGCTTCAGCAGTAAATGGAGTCTATGCAAAATTATGACAGAAGCTCCCTGGTGGGGTTGTGAGAGCTGCGGCCCAGCAGTAAAGTGAAGAAGACTACTTTCACTCGGCTCTGACTGCATCCCCGACTGCTCATTTTGAAAACCATTAAAAGTGAAAAAGCAGCAGTTTCTGCGGTTTTAACTTGGACTTTTGCTGATGTTTATCACTGATGTCTTTTGTTTAAAATTCCTGCTAAATGAAACAGAAACATATTGCCAACTTGATGTAATGCAAAGACGTAGAAAAGAAATTAAGGTTTTTATATGTTGTTTTTGTGGACAATGCTTTCTACAACAGCCAGTGATGTCAACATAGGAGCATGTTTAATAAGTAAATGGTATTGTAAAGGATGTGTAACTTGTGAATTACTGCCTACCAAACATTTCTTTTCAACTGTGTCCACTAGAGGGCAGCAGAGAAACCCTCTCGGTTCACCATGTGTCAGAAGTTTCTTGCACTGCAAAGGACCTACTGCTGTCTTTATTTACTACGGGAAGCTCATGTCACACAGTGAAACTACTGTAGGAGTTAACTCAGACTTTTCTGCTCAGTATGCACAACATTTGCATTTTAAACATGGGGAAATAAATATTATGATGCTGCTGAGCATCTGATCCACATTGCACTCCAGGCCTTTTTTTTAAGTCTCTTATTTCCTTTTTTAAGGAGGAAAATGAGGTCTTTATCAAGATGCAGTAAATTCAATCATAACAGATTTCATGACTGCAGCATAAGTGCTTTTAATGAAGCAAATGCATGCATCATGCAGAGGCACAGCATACTGTAGGAGACATTTATGGTTCATTTCTGTCAGTTGGAATTTGCTGGATCCCTCATTTTCATCAGGGATGATGGTGGGGTGAGGCATCCCAGATGATGTAGATGCAACCATAGGTGGGGTACTTGCACAATTCTTACTGCTTACTGCACCCTAGCAGCATGCTTTCTCTTTCCTTATTTGCACTCTAATATCTTTGTATCGCACAAGAACATTAGGCCAGACACTGGATGAGAGTCATTCAAGGTGCTACATTTCACAAAAAGGCTTTCAGCAAAAGCAGAGGAATAAAGGAGGAGTGAAACGTTCAGAAGTAACCAACAATGTTAAAGTAAGATTTAAAAAAGAGCCAAAAACATTCAAGTGCAGAAACTTACAAGAAAATGCATCAGGGAAGGTTTGAAACGGAGTTGTGAGAAGCAAAGACAACCTGACAAATGTAAACGCGACCCAAAGGAAACTTCAGACGTAGACCATGTTTGGGCCAAACACTCTTCTCTATCTGGGTGATAAAACAAAACTAGGGGTACATCACACTTCTGACTTTTCTTTCTGATTTGAGTACGTGAGCTTGTGCTTGTGTATCATACAATTACTTTATCTGTGCATTGTTGCATATACAGTTTCAAACAGCTCACTCTGAAGTTTATTTAATTTTTGTTTTAAATTCTGATTACACTTGCTACATGATCAATACTTTTCTGCAGATTTTAATCACTCAAAAACCTATTTAAAAGCTTCCCTGAAGCAGTTTTTGATAGCTAAATGAGACTGGTTTGGTAATTTGCTTCTCATTTGATTAAGTATCTTTTGTAATTGTCAGCAGGAGTTACAGTGATGGACACGAGCAACAAACTGGCCACATGGCATTAAAAATAGCAGGTACCCATTTATCCCAGCTTTAGCAGCATTAGCATGATGGTGAAGCTAAGCGACGCCCTGCGCTTTGTCCTCGGAGGATTCATTTAATGTTAGAGCTGATGCACGCAGCAGCACACAAGGTTCGTCGCTTTAGCTCGGGGCTTAATTAAATGTCACTGCTTGCGTGGTGGAACAACATAGAAAGTATTCACTGTCCTCATAGGACTTTGAAGATGTGTGTGGGAGTGATTGCTTGCTACCGTATCGCATCTTTGCAGAAATATCATCTCAGCCCCAGTTTTCCTCCCATCAGTCCTCATGTCCATAAATCACCTGCAGCAGCTGCAGCCAGAGAAATGTCTCACTGGTGAACCGAAGGATTCAGCTTCAGTGTGCTGCTTATTGAACTTGTGTAGTTTCAATAAAGCGCTTTTTTTTTTTCTGTTGGACAGACTACTCATACAGTTAAGTGCACTCAGTGATGCAATGTCAGTCAATTGACTGAGAGCCATTTCATACAGGAGATGTTCTGTAAAATATCTGTTTCCTGACTGGCTTTAACCTTAAGAACCCCTCAGAGAAGCTGGCAGACATGGATGAAAAGATCAAAGGATGGACAGATTGAATGGAAGGATGACATTCAGATAGGTGGTATAGATGTTAATGCTGAAAGCAAATCCCTACTGTTTGTCAATCAATGTGAAAACCTGCAAGTGCAGAATCATGTGGTCACCTTTTCATCTGACAGGCGAACACATCCTGCAGTGGCAGAACAACAGACAGACAGTCACTTACAATTATTGACCCATCAATAACTGTAAACGCTTGTGAAACATTTATTGACATCAATTTTTTTTTTAAATCAGATTTATCTGTATGATATCAATCTATACCGTTATCAATTACTGTATGTCTAGTTAATGCGTTGTTTGGAGTTGTGAAAACAGCTTTGTGTTAAATTATAGCCCCAGTATCAATGAAGTTGAAATTCTAAATAAAAACAGACTGCAATGATTAGCAAATGATAAACCCACATTTTTATTCCCATTAGAACATAAAGAACGTGAAGCTGAAACATTTTGCCATTTCATGGAAAATATGAGCTCTTTTTGACTAGTTGGAACAGGGGCAACTAAAGGCTGGAAATGTAATTGCTGTAAATAAAAACAAGTAGAGGAGCATTTGACAGCTAATTAGGTTACTTGGCAACAGGTCACTAACATGACTGGATATGAAGGAGTATTTCAGAGAGGCAGAAACTGTTGCATGGAAAGATCGGTGAAGGTTCACCAATCTGACAAACTGAATCTAAAAATTGTGGAACAATTTAATTTAGGATTCATTTGCATTTAAACGGTCATGATTCTCTACTGAACATCACTGCATGGACTCAGCAACACTTCAAGAAACTACTGTCTGTCAACATAGTTGAGTCCACAAATGCAAGTTAAAGATTGCAAAGTTACCTGAATCTCAGAGAGCTGGTCTCATTAGAGGAGTTTAAAGCTACTGTATTTTAAATGACCTGGAATCAGGTGATTCTGAATGTAGATGTGTTAAATGATATTTTAATTGACTATTATACATTGCTCCTGAATGATTCTTGATATTGTTGAATGGTGACTAATATGTATTGAATGTTTTTGATATTGAATGTCTGTTCTGTTATGTATTCTTTTATCGTCTCAGTAATTCTTGTTTGTCTGCCTCTCTTGGCCAGGACACTCTTGAAAAGAGTCTCTGATGGTAGCCTGTTTCTCTGATGGTAGCCTGTTTCTCTGATGGTAGCCCACTTCTCTGACGGTAGCCCTCGTCTCTGATGGTAGCCCACTTCTCTGATGGTAGCCCACTTCTCTGATGGTAGCCTGCGTCTCTGATGGTAGCCTGTTTCTCTGATGGTAGCCCGCGTCTCTGATGGTAGCCTGTTTCTCTGATGGTAGCCCTCGTCTCTGATGGTAGCCCTCGTCTCTGATGGTAGCCCTCGTCTCTGATGGTAGCCCTCGTCTCTGATGGTAGCCCGCGTCTCTGATGGTAGCCCGTTTCTCTGATGGTAGCCCGCGTCTCTGATGGTAGCCTGTTTCTCTGATGGTAGCCCTCGTCTCTGATGGTAACCCTCGTCTCTGATGGTAGCCCTCGTCTCTGATGGTAGCCCGTGTCTCTGATGGTAGCCCGCGTCTTTGATTGTTGTCAGCATCTCTGGTGGTAGTCCGCGTCTCTGACGGAAGCCTGCGTCTCTGACGGTAGCCCACGTCTCTGATGGTATCCTGTGTCTCTGATGGTAGCCTATTTCTCTGATTGTTGTCTGGGTCTCAGATGGTAGCCCGTGTCTCTGATTGTTGTCAGCGTCTCTGATGGTAGCCCGCGTCTCTGACGGTAGCCTGCGTCTCTGACGGTAGCCTGCGTCTCTGACGGTAGCCTGCGTCTCTGACGGTAGCCTGCGTCTCTGACGGTAGCCCGCGTCTCTGACGGTAGCCCGCGTCTCTGATGGTAGCCCACGTCTCTGATTGTTGTCCGTGTCTCTGATTGTTGTCAGCGTCTCTGATGGTAGCCCGCGTCTCTGATGGTAGCCCACGTCTCTGACGGTACCCCGCGTCTCTGACGGTACCCCGCGTCTCTGATGGTAGTCCGCGTCTCTGATTGTTGTCAGCGTCTCTGATGGTAGCCCGCGTCTCTGATGGTAGCCCGCGTCTCTGATGGTAGCCCGCGTCTCTGATTGTTGTCAGCGTCTCTTATGGTAGCCCGCGTCTCTGATGGTACCCCGCGTCTCTGATGGTAGTCCGCGTCTCTGATTGTTGTCAGCGTCTCTGATGGTAGCCCGCGTCTCTGATG
>JBAMYA010043997.1:0-12849 GCA_037176975.1 Arrhamphus sclerolepis | reverse complement strand
AGGACCTTTTTGCATTTTAACAACTGATATAAGTTCATCTCAGCACAGGCTCTTCCAGGGAGATGAGATGAGCAAATATATAGGAAGTATGTACAGCAGGGACACGAACATAGAGATTTCTTTGAAGGTACCCTGGCAACTGAGTTCAGATTTCAAGTATGAAAAAATACTGCATGTGAATTCTGTTTATCATGATAAAACTTCCTTCTCTCGTGTTCATCATCTTCAGACAATGATGTCAAAATAAATCCGCTTGATGAAAGCCCTCTGACAGAAAACTGATGCTGCTTGTGCTGATGTGAACAGCTGCTCTTTTTCAGCTCAATAATTGCCTCGACAGAAGAAAAATCTGCTCTATTGATGGAGCTCTTAGTTAGTAAACAAGACTTGCAGCTGGAGATTTTTCACGTGTAGACAAAACAATAGCGCTGTGTTCTTGGTTTATCTACAATGCAGACAGGAAGTTTCAAACCCTTTTGAGTTTTCTTCATTTTGCTACGTCTGACATAATCAGGGATTTAACTCTTTTTTTTTTCTCTCTCTCCACAAATATAAATACAATGCTCAATAATGATGAAGCAGAATTGTTTATTTTTTGGACTGTTCAGTTAAATTGGAAGAGGAAAAACTGCCAGACAATAATTAAGATAAACATAATACATGCTTTCGTGCATTTCATTTCTAAATCAAAATCCAAACTCGGTTTCCCCGACAACATTTGTGAATCAGAGCAGTCTCTACACTTCCATAAGGTCCTAGTTTTATGGAAATGCTGTTCACTACTCAAGTGAGACCAGCCTCAGACACCACTTACTAAAACATGAATGTGAAATCGTTTAAACACAGAGAATAGTAAAGAGGACAGAAGAGCGATTGAAACCACTTTCAAAAGGCGTGTGAGACATAAAGAATGAAAATCATGAAAATGTTTGAAAACTTTCTGTTGTAGATGACAGAAGGAAGTTGGATTTATTTCCCTGAGAATAAACGGAAAAAACAAGAGACTGGGACGCTGCGCATCTGGAAAAAAGATGCTCCTGCATGTAATTAGCTGGCAAACTTGCTAGCAATAAAGAGGTGCAACGCACTTGAAAATGCCTCCAATTACAGTTATATAACAGCCTCAGGGGAGATTATTTTACTGTCAACTTGTAAAAGTGTTTGATACTTTTACATCACACCTTGTCATGCGTCATGAAATGCATATCAACACAAGTTTCTCAGTCTTTTACTTGCTTACTCGTTCCTTCAAGACAAGAGCGTTTGTGTTTGGAAATTTAAAATAATTAATCTTACAACTGCACTGTCATATCTCACCGAGGCAAAACAACTAGCGGCTAAATCTGTGTCAGAAAGTGAGCATTTAATCAGCAACAACAGTGATACAGCTCATGAATGAGACTGATCAGTGCTGTCAAACACAAAATGCAGGGTTGCAACTTGGAGCTCCTGGTATTTGGAATGTACTCATTATGACCACATTAATCAGTGCATCATTAATTATATAAAATAACATTTCTACTAACTGTGATTTATATCAGAGTAAACATTTCCCAATTAACAGGCTTTAATTGAAGTGGCATGTGCACCAGTCCTTCTCTGCTACCACATCATATTAACAAGGAACACAGGGGAAATCAGGTTAAAGTGTGGCCATGAATCATGAAAAATTCAAATGACTATCTCCCCAATCTGGTTGTTCAAAGTAAAATGTGGATTCAAACAGACTGAACGTTGGAAACGAACCGGGGTCAGAGAAGAAGGCTGGTCAGATTGTGATTCAGTGAGTGTCCTGTTGTTGCAACTGTTTTCAGAGGGAGAGAGCGGTATTAAATATGTTAATAAGCAGACACACATAAGAGCTGATGGCACGCAAACCAGATTGATCTTGACGCAGCACAGATTTAATGTGACTACCCCTCTGCTAGCACTCACTTTTTTTTTTTTTTTTTTTTTAAGATGCTCATCTGCTTGCTCATCCATTGTAAATGAGTGCTCCTCGTAAAAAAAAAGAATACAGAAATAAGTAGTGATGTCTGTGCAGCGCAACACTGATGTTGTGACTCTCAGCGTTGGTTTCATAAAAGAAGCTGATGGCCAGGTTAGGTTGTTATCTGAAATTAGAGTCCACAGCCTTCCATTAGGCATACGAAAATGCTGGATGCAGCCATGCAAACATGAAGTTAATAATCTGTAATTGGCATCACGACTGGCTACGGAAAGAACATTCAAGATAGGCTGCAGCTGAATCAAAAGTTAGTTAGTAAACGTCTGTTGAGATGTGCGATGGGGACAGATTACATTTCACGTTGAGGAATAATACTCCTCAGTGTAAAATATTATATACGTCTATGTTGCATGGCATCGTAGTCATATAGTCTTAGCGTGGCATTATAGACACATGTATCACAGATAACGAGATCAGCACTGTCCTGCTGAAATAACCTAAAAACCTCTCAGGATAAGATGCTTTTTAGCATATTTCATTTCAAAATTCTAAAACACACCTGTATGAAAGGTACCTTTTCACATATCACCTGATGTTCCCAGCCCCTAATATCATGACAGCTGCTGTTTTCTGCACCTGTTGTTGATAAAAGCCTGAATTGGTGTCTCTCATTTTTTTTTCCACTTAGATCCCAGTGTCACTGGACTCACCCAGGAACAGAAACCACCTTCACTGTCTTTCTGTCCATTTGAGATTAGATTGTACCCGTAGAGCTCAACAGCCTTTCTTTGCAGAATTGATAAATGGCTTATTACCCGTGTAATACAACGTCAGTTGTCTCTAGTGGCAGCTCCTTTTACGCTCAACCCAGACACCATCACTTGTCACTAATGAAACTGACTGACTATAGTATCGTTCAGAACTGTGCTGCTTCTGTACTCTCCTGGAGCTCTTCTCCTCTCTTCAAGCTTTTTGCGAGTGTGTTTCTGCCATCAAATTCTAAGTTTATATTTTCTAACATATTTGTAATATGATGAGGAGGTTAGACCTCACTGGCGTTTATCCATTAAATCTAAATTTTAAAAAATATATATGGATTTAGGTCTTTGTTCGGAAAGATTCACAAATTTTCTGGAAACGAGGTTTCTGCATCAAGCAAGGGTGGAGAAACGTTTCACTCTCAAAAGTGTAACATCTGGTGTCAGTTCTGACACATTTACAGTTGTTAAAAGAGGTGATGCAACAAAGGTTTAAACACGTCCTTGCCTCAGTAAAAAAAAAACGAAACACAGTAAGTTGCACCACATAATGTAAACAAAAAAGAAAAATTAACTCTTTAGTCACGTCTCCTCTTCATGTGAATTTTTTTAACTGTAAGAAAGACATTCACTTCACTTATTCTCAGTTCTTTTTCTTCGCTGACCTGTTCACAGCAGCTGGTTTCAGATGGACGAGTCAGAGGCCCAATTTAACTCATTGGCCTCTTTTATGCTGGATGCACATGTCTGACTCTTCAGGCTGAATGTGTTGTCATGATGAGAGAAAAAAAACAACAACAATCAAACCTGTAAGCCCATGAAAAAATACAAGAAGAGGAGAATTCATTGTGTTGACCCAGCTGACTGCTCGTAACTATGGTTTATGGAAAAGAAGCCAGTAAACCTGATGGTGAAAGGAAAAGATCACAAACTTTGATTATAGTAATAATAAAAAAAGGACGATTGAACACCGATTTTTCCTTTATTTTCCTCTCATATGAGGTCTGATCATAGATGCATACGAATCGCCACCCCATTTGAAGTCTGTAAGAGACAGACGACGCTGCTGTGTTACTGGGTGAGCCAGTTTTGACATGTTAAGCTACTGTATGTACCCACTTCACAGGCACAGAGAATGCAGAAAGATGTGAAACTGGGTCTTATTGGCTGAATGACATAACCTCGGATGCAGATGCTGTTTCTGAGGCAAAACCAAGAAATGCAGAGGAACTACAGAATTTAGTCCAATCATCCTGGACTGGAATACCTGTTCACAGGTGCCAGAAGTTGGTGCAACCCAGACGTAAAGTAGTTCTCAGAAACGGTGGTGAGACAACTAAATATTAGTTCAGTGATTCACAGGAAAGAAAAATCTTCAAGCTTTTTTCAGTTTATGCAGTAAATGTTTGTATCTTTTTATAAACTCAGTCACTGTTATTTTTCGAACAGCCAAATAACTTTCTGTAAACAGTAAGCAGTAACAAATCTGAAGAAAAAAAAATTCTTCATGATTTGATTTGGAATAGAATGTGCAGCATTTTCAGTGATTTGTGAGAAAATAAAAACTATAATAACAATTTTGATTGTTTGCTCACTTTTTAAAAAGAAAAAAAAAACACAGCTATCATTTTAAACGCAACTGCACGAACACTGGAATCAACTGATTGTTGCTTTTTCAGGAAGATGTCAGTGTCTGTGATCGACGCTGCACTTTCTCAGCTCTTCAGGATGACAGCAACATACTGCGTTTAATCCATTATTCTGTACATAGTAAAGCTAGAAAAGTAGCACAACCCCCTAGCTGCTAGCAAATAAAGTGTTTATGTTTGTGTGAAGTCCAGACAAACTTAGTTTGTCTCATAACACTTGCCAGAGCATGTCAACAGCTTTGACACGTACATGCAGAGACCCAACTCACCAGACGCACACAGACACACTCCTCCTGTCATCTCATTGGGACTCAGTGTGCTGTGATCTGCTGGATCTCGGTGTGACTGATGATGTGTGAGTATCTTTTTCCTCATCCCTTTTTTTTTTTTTTTTTTTTTTCCAAGGCACCAATCTCTGCTCGGCCTTGCCATCTGTTGTCCATGCTGCAGAACACGGTGCTCTTTATGGCTGCAGGCAGTTTTGCATGGAGGCAAAAATAGTCAGTTGAGGTTTTTTGTTGGTTGTTGTTGTCTTTTGTTTTTTCTTTTTTTTCAAAGGATGAACATAAAACAGAAGGTGAAGAAAACAAGTACGTGGAGAACAGGTCATAGTCTACAATGTTATAGTAGACAGAGAAACCATTTATGGGTTTAGCACGTCTTTCTTTTGAATGCATGTTTTTTCTTCAATATAATAATCAGACGTACTCTCTGACAAACCTTTATAAAAAGAAAGGAATGAGGGGGCTCATTGCTGCCTCCTCTCCTGGTGTATTAAACTATCTTTAAACAGGTTTGGTATTTCAACAGATGCAAGCTGTTAATCCATTTTACAAGGTGCAGTAAAAAGGATTTTGCTGTTTGGTTTAAAGTGTATTTATGTTTTTGTGGTCTCTTGACATGTTAAAGGTCAGTTAAAGGTCAGGGACAAACCAAAATGAAAAATTTAAGTTTATTTACTGAGAGTTTATTTTCCTGTGCTGAAATCTAAGTGTGAAGAATTTTGCAATTTTCCACAGCAAAGACTTAAGATAGGAAGTACTTAATTTACAAAAGCTAATAATAAATGTGAACTCAACAATGGTCATTTTATATTTAGTTTGATCACCAATCAATCTCTTCAGCCTGTGTATGTGAAGCAGCAGCAGCCGAAGCAGCCTCAGAGATCCAGTTTGTTCTGCAGGATTTCTACAAGTTCTCAGGCCAAAGGAGAATGTTACTAAGCAGAGACATGACAAGTAAGAAAAAAAACCAAGGTCTGAACAGAAATATATGGAACAATTCTTGAATGTCAGTGAGGGCATTTGAATGATGCATGTCCTGCCCTCCCCCAAGAAACCGCTCATCTACACAGCTGGAAAACCATTTCAACCAATCACGCAGCTATGCCGCTGCAAGCGAACAGACAAGGTTTACAAGAGACTTTATCAAGCATAAGATTACCAAGGAAGGTGAGCCATCTTTAAGCCTTGTTCATGCTCCAGGTCTTTAGTTTGGACACACATACCTATTCATTTTAAATGGAAACAGGTCTGTCCAAACCTTTTACTGGTACTGTATGTAGCTTCAGTGTCCCAAAGAATATTGAAATCAAAGCTTTTCTGGTTCTCCTAAAACAATTTTAACTGGCTTCTTCCAAGAATCTGACCCTCTGCATAAAAATCAGCAGATGCCTAGCTATTTATGCCCACTTTGTGCCTGTGTTGTCATTTCTTAAATAATTAATCAAGAGTCTGCATGTGGTTTATAAAGTAGGTCTACTGGCAAGTGAACCACAGCTCAACTTTCTCTTTACTATCCAGTAAAAGATCCCAAGACTATGTACAATCAGCTACCTACTGATGTTACCCTTTCCCATGAAGACCTTGAGATAAGTGAGGATGCATTAACAATCACCTGAGTATACAGATAGCTGCAAAGAAACCTAACTGATGAATCTTTCAGGTCATTAGCCAACATGAAGCAGAGATGAACTAAACACAGTCTCTTAACCTCAACGCAATTATTACATAATGAATCAAGGTAAAGTATCTTAAAATGCAACATTCTTTTCATGCCAGAGACAAGAAGTAAAATAGGTATGAAGAACTGATCACAGACATTTAACAGAAGAAAATGTTGAAGTTCCTAAAAAGAAAACCCCAAAACTCCTAGCTGTTAATGATTAAAGCAGAACTTGTAGAACGAGCTCTGGTTATGGTTGCTGTGGTCCTGTTTACATCTGGTATTTAAAATCCGTCCTGAGTGATCTGATCACATGTGGACAGCCAGACAGGTTTACAAAGCACTCAGGACAGGATTTGAGCTGAGATCCATTCATTCAATACATATTCATAGGTGGTCAGGGCTACATGCGGCCATATTTAATTATTGTACCAGAGTAAACATGATGCATGTTCGACCATCAAAGAGCCACTTACCTACTTCCCTCTGTTGTCTAACATGTTACTGTATTTAATAATAGCGTCATATTAAAGTGTCAAACAACGAGCAGGAGCTATAACATCCAACACGACAGACAACCTCAACGCCAGGGACATTTGTTTATTCCTTTTTCAGCCCACTTAAATATTTTCTCGATGCTATTTCTGTTGTATATCCATGGTTTTGGCGACCAAGCGTTCTTTAGTGCACTGTTGCCTTCTGCAGGTGAAAAACATATGTTGGTACCAGCTGTGAACATATTGTATGTGCTTAGAGCTGTCCACTTCTGATCAGATTTTAATAGCAAGTGTAAAAACAGGGACTGAATTCCCCTCAGGAAACACAACGCCTAAAAATCAAGGAAACTCTAAGATTTTGATTGGTGAAAAGGAGAATTTATGCACAAACATACAGGAACACACTCACACGTTGAGGATCTACTGAGCATTCTGGAACTCCCATCTGTTGAAGCAGCAGTCCAGGTTGGTCTTAATGAGAAATAATGAGCCGACACTAAACAAAAGCCTGGATGGATTTCATCTCCACTCCAAAGTTTAATAGCATAACAATCGGATAACTGTAGTTCTCTCTTCAAGTTACAAGACCCATTTGTTTTAAATCAAGTTACATGTTCAGATTTAATTTCTTTTTAACCGTTTTCCCTCAGGGTACAAATCTCCTTTTTTAAGACAAATGAAAGTTGGCACTTTTTTTTTTTTTTTTTAATCTTAACAGATAAAGCAGACATTAAAGGCTACGTATCGGACAATTCAGCCTTAAGTTACTGACAACAGTTTCTTAAACTAATTGAAGTCAATTTTATACTGACCAAGCAGAACGAAACTCCCTCCCTCATGTCTGACATATTTCTCTAATCAGAAGAAGACTGGAATGGCTAGAACTCTTAACAGCTGGCAAAGTTCTCAGTACGAAGAATAACAACACAGTGTTTTTGTGGGTGTGTGCACGGCACCAGGCATCCAGCCATCCAGCCATCAAGTGAGGGAATCCAATTGCCCTTGCACGATTTCAAGCTGGAAAAAAAAAAAAAAAAGAGTTTCAGAGTATTGGAAAAAAAAAACCTCTAAAGAAAGACACAAACACAAACAAGCAGATGCAGAGTAATTTAGAAAGAAAAACAGAGGCAACAATATGAATGAAAGCATGACACTCTGACACAATGATGTGGTAAGACCAAGATCTTCCAGTCATGTGGAAATGCAGTATGACAAGAGACACACAAACAAACACATGGACACACAGGAAGACAAAATAACAGACCTTGTTGTAGAACTCAAGAAGCTCCTCGTGGTTAAACTCGACAAAGACATTTTCCTGAACCTGCACAGAGAGATAAAAGCCATGAGAATAAGCGACTCCAAAATAAGTTTTGCAGTATGAAAACAACAGTTGATGAGTAGATGAGGAAAAAAAAAGCAATGATAAGAGTAAATGTTTAAACTTTCTTGCTGGCCTCCTCTGCTCTCTATAAAAACATTCATTAATTATTCGTTTTCTCTGAAGAGCATGTACCATCTCTAACTTTTATCCATCACAGCGTTTAAAAATAAACTGAAGACAATATCACTGTCCATGTGCCAACAGAAAGAAAGCCCACAACTCCTCTTCTACAGCGGTTTACTTTAAAAACACGGAAACTCGCTGCTGATTTGCAGCAGCAGCGTCCAAATAACTTCAGATTCTAATTAAAATGTAAATAGATTAAATTATCTGTAAATCTTTTCAAAACCTATATTTAACTAAAAAAAAACAAAAACAAAAACAAGATAAAGCAATTAAACTAAGAAAGTTAACTGAAAAATCTTAAATCTACCACTGTACCATGTTCTTATTGAAAAAACATTCAAGGAATTTGGAAACTCAGAAGACTCAGTTTTTAAAGTCCCCCCCAGCACTTTAAAAGTTCAGGGCATCATTTGATGCCTTTATTTTAGTTAATGGTCCACATGTTTTCAACTGGTGACTGATGTACTTAGGTAGGTCAGTTTTCTTTTTTTTTTATTGTAATTTTTCTACTGTAACAGACACACCAGTGGGGGGGGAAAGAAAATGTCCTTCAGACTGTGGTTTGGCGTTTTCTTTCAGTACTTGAAGTATTCCTTGAAAAAGGCATCTGGATGGCATCATGAATTATTGTAAAATCAGTATATATGTATATATACAAGGTCCATCTTCTCTTTGGCATCGTTTGCCATAAAGAGTTTCACATGTTTGTAAAAATCAAAGGGCAGTTTTCTACTTTGGCTCTGCCTTACTGGCTCAAATGAATCTGTGCACAGAGAGGCCAACCTTTCTGGATCATACTTTGTTTTTATTGTTGTTTCTTTTTCTTTTCATAGTCGAGTTTTGCTTAATTTACCCACAACAATATTGTCATTTCCAAAACACATTTATAGCTGTTGTTAATGCAGCGTTGCTTATTAGCTTCAAAGTCATTTTCGTTCAGCCACTTTCAGCCTTGACCCCTGTGTAAAGAGGCTTCTTTGGATTCGTTCAATCTCTTAAAGAGATTATGGACCATAGCTGATGAAATATGTAAATTGTTTAGGGATTTTATGTTGTAAAACATTATTCTCAAACTGTTACATTACTAGGTCACAGCCTTTATTTATTTATTTAAAGCTGGGTTTGAACCAGATATTTACTATCATGCTCAAATCAGGACTGAATAATACAGTAAACTTCTTCAAAGAAATAAATTCAGAAGGAACTCAATGCAAAGGAAGCATTTAATGAGGATTCTGAATTTAATATGGGGTTTAGTAAAATAGGACACATAAAATATGGATAAAAACGCCAAAAAAAAGAGTAAGCATAAATGTCTGGGACTTGTATGCATGTCGATGAAAAGGTCAAATAGAGTTTTTTTTGTCTGTCATTTTATTCCTTGAAATTGGTTACCTAGTCTAAGAATCATTTCACTACATATGATTGCTGGAAACACTGCTGATCCTGTCAACGTCAAGCTTAAAAACAATTATGTTAAAAATCTGAGAATAGGGCCAAAACTTTTCAAATTATAATTAAGGCCTAAATACTGTATTATTATAATGTGTTCATTCTTAGTTCACCTCAAGGCCTTTTCTATTTTGTCTCTCTTTGCTGACAGAAACCCAGGCTCAACAAATGATGAGGGAAGGGAGACTCCAGAGACAGCCACGAGAAAGCAGGGGCAACCATCATCATCATCATCAGTCCGTCAGAAACAAAGACCTAAGAATAATCCATCCCATGAGCAGTTGCAATGTCGAGACACTTTATCAGCACTCATCACTGAGAAAATAGCTGTAATATATGAAATGGTTTCTGGGTGCTACAGAATGAGAAGGGCCGTTTCATAGAAAACCAAAGTGCACTCAGTGCTGTTACACTGAATGCTGATAATAGCCCTGAACTCCATGAACCAGCTAGGAGGAGCACGAGAGAGGAAAAAATAAGGAATATTCAAAATGAGGACATGAAAAGGCTAACAAATGGAAGAAATCAGTGCTTGAAGACAGCAAAACCACATGTGAGCTGAATGATCGTACACCGATCTCCAGCTCTCCTCCCTGCGGTTTGGCGTTGACAGAGGGAAGAGGGTTTAGGGGCTTTGAGCTAACTGTCTGGTTGGTTGGTTCGAGACAGAGAGGCTATGTGTCACAGTAAATTAATAGCAGAGATGCTAATTAGAAGCAATGTTAAAAGTTGATAAAGGGGAGCACAGAGTGCTGTTATCTCTCGTCAAAGCCCTCTACCCACAGCAGCTACACAACACAGGAAAATGTATGACAGCCTTGAACCTGGCAAAGGCTGAGGGATTACTACAAAAAAACAAAAAAACAAAAACAACAACAGCCCAACAGGTAATAGAATAATGTGTTAAAGTGCTGTAACTGGGGTGCAGTGCAATAAAGATGCATATCAAAGTAGCTATCCGGGACAATAAATAATTCCTCAGAGGATAGAAGGTTGCTCTTTGGAAATTATTTGATTTGCAGTAAAATTGTGCTTGCCATTAAATTAGATGAATGATGAACAGGCTTTGCTTCCAGCAGCACGAATCTCATATCCATCTTCTATTATTGATCTCACAGTGATGAAAACCATTCCAACAAGGAGAAACTGGCGATGCATGACAATATATTTGGGTTAATAACCTTTAGTGTGCTTGGTTCATAGTAAAACCACAATGCTAGAGAAAAAGAAAGAAAGAAAAAATATAAGAATGAGGTAACTGAGGTGTCTCTCTTAATGTCTGACAGAGTTGAAACAGGGGGCAACAGAGGTGCGGTTTGTTTGTGAAACATGTCTATCAAAACTGAGCAACAACAAAGTGGAAACAACAAACCAGACAAAGAAACACTTCCTGATGGTTACACTCTAGCTGAGGATGAAAGTGTGTTCATTTATGCTTGTGCATATGTGAATGCGATATTTTCAGGCTACCGCTGGCTCTGTGTGAGTATGTGTGTGAGACCAAGAAACAGCATGTCGTCTAGAGTGTGTTTATGTGTGTGTATTTGGCCCATCAAATTGTTCCTCAGGGTTGAGCTCTTACCAGGCAGTAACCCAACAAGATTCTGACAGATCTAGGCTAACACTAATGGGGATAGGATGCATCATCCTTATCATCGTGGCCCTATACAACCAGCTCACACACATACACACACATGTATATGCATATCCTGACATGTCTAAGTGCCAAACTACTACTTGTCAAGATACTGGAAAAATAAAAAAAGAGTTGGGGTTAGCAGCAATAAGCCAATAATGCCAAAGTAAGGTTCTCCCCACCAACTAACTTTTTAATTGACAAACTAAACATTCATCCAGTAAGCACCTTGTGACTTTCAACAAAGCGGCAATTCCCTAGAAGAGACAACAAAGTCGTAGAGGGATAAAGTGGCTCTTTAGGGATTACAGTATGACTCAAAATAACAGTGCCACGTCAAACCTTTTTATTATTTTCACAGTTTGTGCCTTTATTCCTATCACCTATAATAACATTAGACTATCAAGTTAGCTTCTGCCACCTAGGAGTAAGACCATGTACTTTGAAAGGGCAGCGCAGCATTAAGTGGCACTATTGTTACATCACTGGGTTCAGAATTAAAGTGTCTAATAAATTACTGGTATGACGTGTTTTGGGAGAGAATCCATGATCCCCAGAAGATTAAGCATTTTTTTTTTTTTGTTTGTTTTTGGAATGGGGGATTTCCAGACATGAGGCTGACAGCAAGCACAATGATATAAGGTGCTGTGAAGGATGTTATTCTGAATTAACATTTAGACAAACATATGAAACGAAACTCTCACATACTATACTGAAAACCTCACACACATACAAGTGAAATCTTAAACACATACACGTAAAATGCTCTTATATTTACAACTCGAAATTTGTTCATTCACACACACAACCGAAATGTGATCACATAAACTAGTGAAAAGCTCATACACATGCTAGTGAAACCTGCTCATATACAGGATTGAAAATGTTCCTCTCATACTTAGAACTGAAATCCTCTCATATGTAAAACTGAAATTTATGTAAATCCCACACAGCAATAATGCCACCACATTATTTAATAAAAACATACTGGCTTCAGCAGAGACCATCCTCGCATTCTTAATTGTTACAATAACTGGGCTGTAAATCACTGCCATAACTCCAAAAATTGATATGCTGGATTGCCATTACCACCAACAGCTTCAGTAGATAACAATGTTGAAGTTAGTTTCTGATTCGTGAGATAATTAAAGGACAATTCCACCGAATTTTAGAGCAATAAAGCCACTTTATAGCGGTTCCAGATCAAAAACCACAATTCATCAACAGCTCAAACATGTATTTAATCATCTTTTAGAAAGTAAAGAATGTATTATAGGCATGGAATAGCCCTTCAGTCTTCTTGGGAATCAGAAGGGGTCTGAACCAAGATGGGGAAAAATGAGGAAAGGCAAGTCCAGCGTATCTGTAACTGGAGCTATTGGAGTCCATATAAATACTTGTATTGTTTGCTCTTTCAATTCTCAATTGACAATAAAAAAAAATAAAAAAAGTGAC
>JBAMYA010043996.1:0-12849 GCA_037176975.1 Arrhamphus sclerolepis | reverse complement strand
AATCTATTACATTAGAAACAAGAGCATGTGTCATATTCATTCATGTTTTTTGAGAAAAATAAAAACATATGAGAACCGCATATGGTGGATATATAAGATACAGCGTGGCCTGCAAAAGGAATATTGAGGAGCGCTGCCACTGGAGTCCTGAAGAGCAGGTTCTGTTGTTTGGATCATACTGGTGGAGCACTGCTGTACAGGCCAGAAAAAACATGCAAACCCCTCATTTAAATAGGGCGTCTCCAACATGTTTGCACCTGCCACAAGTTGCACTCTATTAAATGATGCACAGACCGTGGTTCCACCTCTCACTCAAAATTCTGGATTGTGGGTGCAAACTACTACACGCAAACTGGGACGTTGATAAATTTGGACCATACAGTATATAGCAGTGACTGGTTATCAAAATCCTTTTTTGGGGCTGAATTCAGCTCACATCATCATCGTCGTCGTCATCATTATTATCATCATTATTATTATTATTTTCTTGTGTGGTTGTCCCTTATAGATGAAATATTTATTTCAGCTTAAATTTACAATAATTGTGAGTACAGGATGGTAGGCTGTGTCTTGGTATGGTATGGCATGGTGTCATACTACTTTGTATTCTGTCAGGTTGGAATGCATCTTATTGGATCAAATGGTATTGTATCATATTGGATCTTAGGGAATTGTAGCTCATCAAGTTGTCTCATATCATCTAATAAATGACATCAATACTCACTTCAGGGCATCAATACACAACCAGACAAATTTCTTATCTTAAAGAGGTTAGGACCTGGGGTGGTGTGAAAAAGATGCAGAGAACACAGCATGATTCCAGAAAAGACTGGTGTTTACTGTTAGCGCCACACCATCTTTGTCACATCCCGATTGCCCACTCGGCTCATTTCCTCCACAATCTTATCCCATGCGTTGTAAGGCAAAGCTTTGTGTGATGTACATATATATGTTTATAAATCATGCAGTAGGAGGAGGAGCGACAACACAAACTATGCTACGTTCATGTCACAGGAACATGATGAATAAGGTTGTATTGTGGTGCGTCATTACAAGCACATGATGGATTGGAGTGCCTCTGAAGACTGCAGATGAGAGCTGTAATTTTTTTTTTGTCTTTGTTCAGTTGAGTGAAACTCTCCCCGCCCTAACCACAATAAATGAGGTTTCACTCACCAAGAAAGGCCGGTTGACCGCATGTCCTCATGAGGCCCCAAATTGCTCCACTGGCCCTTGGACTCCAAGCCCCCATTTTCCATTTCCAAGGACAGCGAGAGACTGGTCTGTTTTATTGAAGGAATTTCTTCTAAGCCAGCCTCAAAAATTCATTCACTTTCTGAACACATACAGTTTCCCCCTTTTCTCTGTGCCTCTGTTCGTCTTAATTTCTTACCGATCTGATCCATCTCCTGCTTTAGACACTGTATCTTTTTTTCTTTCTTAAAAAAAAAACCCAACTTCTTCCCCATTTCTCCCGTTTTCCACTTAATCCTTTAACTTATCCTTCAGAGCTCACTCCAGTGGTTGGTTCAGTTTGGCTTGGCTTCTTTCAAACCCCTTTTTGTACAGAAAATCAGCACTGCCATCACAAATGCTCATTTCAGTCATATTAAATCTCCTCCCTCATTTGTTCTTTCACACAGAACCAGAATACTCAGAGAACAAGGGGCCTGCTCGCATCTACTTAGATTTAATTTAGGTTTTACAAACCGACACAAACACATTCTGCTGTCTGACTCATGTCAAGTGAGAGACCTGACACGGAAGAGACTGGATTCAGTTTCTTTTATGTGCTTTATTATTATTCTGCTGCACCATATCAGGGCAAGCTTGTGGTCAGGAGCTCTCTGTGAAGCTACACCAAAATAATTACAAGAACTGAACAACTGAGAAACCACAATCATGAGGTGCACAAGATATCTAACTTTCCTCAATTTCACTCAGTTTCTGTGCTCTTGTGTACTCAGACATTTATTAAAGACTCTGACTCTTTATTCTACGGATCACGTACAACAATGAGGAACCTAATCACCAGTGGAGCTTGCGAGTGTTATAAGGGCACAGTCAGACTCATAGAGCTGCATACATATAAAAAATAAAATCTCACCAACTGAGGCAGGATCTGTCCCCAGCAGAATTATTTAGTTGTGTATCTTTACATCATTAGTGAATAATATGTCCAAATTCTGCAGACAGGCACATCATTTCCCCATGCTCAGTGAAAGGAGCACATCTGTGGGGAATTTTCAGGCTTTCAGCGAGACAAACATCACTGTGGCACTGTGGCATCTGTGTTCTTGGAGGTACATGTCCGCAAGAAATAGCACTAGTTTCAAAATCCCAATGAATGCGTTGAAAAAGAGACACAAACTGGTAAGCCATTTATGAGATGGATTGGCATGGCAATTTAGCCAAGTGGACTGAGACAAATGGGTGCAGTGCTTGTATAACATTTGCTTTGTGACTGAGTTACAGTCTTTCACGGATTTTTAAAAAATTATTATTTCTTATTCACTTATTTGCAAAATAATATGAACAAACAACCAGAGTAAGCGAAATATAATGAGAAGACTGTGAAGGTGAGATTTAAAAAGAAAACCCCAAGTGCTTATCAAGTGCTTATAGAGGGAATCGCACCTCAGTAAAAATCGACATTGAAGGGCCGCTGCACAGTAGAGTGGTTTAGCGGGCGAACCATACGTGAGGCACAGCCTCATGGAGTGGATCGCGAGTTCGATTCCTGGCTCGTTGATAGTTTGCTGCATGTTTCCTCCCTCTCCCCACTCAATACAGGCCACTAGAGCCAACAATAATCTTTATATATATATACAAATCAATATTGGAAACAGACAAGCAAACATAGAAGCAACAATAACAAACTTTATATTTAAATTACAAATAGAGTTGTGAACAAGTGTGTGAGCAAATGTGCTCAGTCATATTTGCATTATTTATCACACTTTAATACCACGCGTTATATTAAGTTAATTTCTTTGCAGTTACATTAAGTCAGTCGTGAAGCAAAGTTTGGTTCATCAGACAGCCTGTATCTGAGATGTAATTTGGATGTGACTGTTCTGACAAAGCTAAGTGCAAAATATTGGCTTGTCTGGTATGGTACTTATGCACATCACTGTTTGGCTGAAAAGAATCTTTACAAGGTATGGATGGTGATGCAGACAGGTGTATAATTTTATAAATAAAGATACAAGTTTGATATATATTTACACTGAATATTGATAACATATTGAGTTGAGAAAAAAGAGGGGCGGTGTGCTCAGTCCTGTTACTATAAGAGACAATTCTGCAAAACGTCTTCTGGAAGAAGTTTAGTTCAACTAAGTTCATTATGCCCTCTGATTCTTCATATGTATTTTCTTTTCTTCTTTTCAGGCAAATTGATTTTTGAACATACCTTGACATGTTTCTACAGAGTTCTTCCATCTTCTTCAGAAAAGTCATCTGGTGGTGTTTTATGATGGGTGCTTTTATCAGCTGGTGTTACTGAGGCGAGACCAACCTGCCTCCTGCTGTCAGTCTGCTCCATCAGGACGCCGCTCTGGGTGTGTGACAGCATGTATGCTCCCTCGTCACGGTTCATTGTCCTCAGGTCACACTTCCTTATTTCCACCGCCTCCATAACCCACCGCTTGTGACAGTCTTCTTCATTGTGGATGACCCAATCCATAATGTGGTTTTCTCTTTCGCAGTGGTCTGATATCGCAGATTTGAGGTTTTCGTTTGTGCCTTTTTCTTTTATTGCTCTTCGTTTGTCGCTGTCTCCTTCTCACATTCCTTTTTATGTTCACTGGTGTGTTGAATTATCTTCCTGTTTCTCCTATATATGTTTTGTTTGCATGACAAACACGGTATTTCATATATGGCATTGCATTTATTGTCCAGTTGAATTTTGTCTTCAGGGTGTATGAGTGGTTTGACTGGTGTGTTGATGGACGTTCTCATGATCCTTGTAATGTGTTCAGTGGCTCCTCTGATGTGCTGATGTCTGATGTGCTGATGTCACTGTACCTTTTGTGCTGATGTCACTGTACCTTTGTTTTCTGTTTGCTTTAGCTGTTTCTTTTTTCTTATTTGTGTTGTTTGTTTTATTTTCACGTGTCGTGCTACTTTCTTTATTGCCCATCGTGGATATTGACAGTTCCTTTATACATTATGAATGTGTTTTTCTTCCTCCATCCTAGTGATCTGTTATTACTGTAGCGCGATCAAATAACATTCTGACTATTGATAGTTTATCAACAGTGGGGTGTTCTGATGTCCATAATAAATACTGGTCAGTGTGTGTTGATTTCCTGTGTATTTTTATTTTGGTGTTTCCATTGTCAGTGTGTTCAATCTTAATGTCTAGAAACGTAATTGTGTTATCTTTTTCCTCCTTGTGTGTGAATTTTACTTTTCCAGAATCATCTATGGAATTGAGATGTTCTATTAATTGTTGCTGATCTTTTCCTAGATGTCGTCCACATACTTCTTCCACAAGGTGGGTCTACATTCTTCTGGATCTGATGTGAAGGCCTTGGCTTCCAGGGGCCTGTGTGACGAAGCTAGACTTTGCTTTAGCGAGGTAACTTCAACATTCATCACGAAACTGGGTAATTGCTTATCGGGGTACATCACTGGGGTAACATACGCTGAACGGCTAACCTGCTCCGTAGCAGGGTAACTCTCAGGATTGAATCCAATCCTACATAAAGCCTCGCCCACTGGCCAATCAGCTTTTCGGGGAAAATGACATGCTGTCCCAGACAGCATTATTATGGAGAGTGGTAAAAGCTTCTTTTTTTCAAACTTCCTTTTATAATTATTTGACAGTAATTCTGCTGACTTTGATTGTAGAGAAACTTTATCAGAGCTACCCACACACAGAGACGAGATGCCTCTATATTTACTGCTGTAAACAGTGCGCCCTGCTCGTGGTTACGTATTACCTCAGGGCGTCCTTTGCGCATGCGGGTCACTTCAGCGTCGAATTCAGTTCATACTCAGAACTGATGGAAGGTGCATTTTATGTGTAACGTGAACGAGCCCAGACACAAAAAAATCAGATTGCACCAAGAAATTGGAATTGTGCATTAAGACCTGCTGTCTGAACATTGCCATAGTCTCTCATTTGGAGGAAGAAGAACACAAAGAATCCAGAAAAAGACTAAAATCTATGACCAAGGCTGTGGAAACGGCTGGAGTGATCGCAAGAAGACAAAACACACAGGCACAGGGCAAAGGGAGACGCAGACTATTATACACAGGGTCATGGGGAACAGGTGGAGACAATCAGACACAAGAGGAAGGGCAAGTGACCTTAAACGAAAGGAGAGCTGTTTTTCAAAATAAAACAAGAACTCACACGACAAATCATGGAAACAGGACAAAAGCCCAACGACATCCAACGTCTTGACAGTGTTTTTCAGGTTTTGCCACCTGTTTTGTGTAGTTTTTGCAGTTGGATCTTTTTTCATCAACTCGTATGCGTTTGTGTCCTTTAGCACTTCTTCCATTTGTCTTTTGTATAATTAAGTGTCCATAGTAACCGTGGTTCTGCCTTCATCCGTGAGGAGTATTGTGATGTTGTTTTTTACAAGAGAGACTATGGCCTTTGTTTGTTGTGTTTTGATGTTGCTGGGTGGTAGTCTTACTGTTTTTAGAATACCTGCTATTTTGTTGCATAATGCTGCTTTCTTTCTTCATAAGGGACGTTTTTGGGGGTTATTGCAAAATGTAGTCCTCTTGAAAGGATACTGGGTCCTGTTTTTTGTTGGCTGGTGTTTTGACATGTTTTGAACAGTTGTCATTGATTTGCATATTGACGCGTCTGGTGTTTCTTTGTCTTTGTGAACTCTTTCTCATGTGAGTCATCCTGGTGTTTTTCAACTGTTGTCCATTTCCTTGTTAATATTGAAATTTTAAAGTTTTGGTAAAGTTTTTAATAAGACATGCCCTGACCTAATCATGACCAGCAGCAAAATTTTATTTTTTATTTTGAGAATGTCCATGAGTCCCTTCTTCAGGAGGGTCAAAGCTCTGCAGCGAAGGGTAGCAACCCTTCAGGAACTTAAATGGCGACCCAGCAATGGGATGCATCTTCTCTGACAGAGCTGAGCCAATAAATCGCTGCTGTCCTGACATTGAGATAAGCTCAATTGTGGGATTATTTAGACTCAGAACACTCCTCATTAGTATTAAACTGCCACAAGTGTGTTTCCCCTTTGGTTTAAGCCTCATTAATGCTGCATTCTTTACTCCTCAGCATTTCATTTTCATGTCATTGTAGTCATTAGAATGATCATTATCACATTCCCATTACACCATTTACATGCACTCATCAATCATTCATCAGCAACAGCCAGTTTGTTGTCAGTGTCATACACCAAAAGTGTGACTATTTCATCACTACAAATGGAAATCGATACTCAATGAAATTACTGATCCTGGTTATCGATCTGATTCTTCATTGAGTCAACTATTAATTCTGTACTGAGTTTCAATGAGGTATATATCAGGTATACTTGCATAGCTTTTATACTTCAACACAACTACTTTACCTCGCTATCTCGAGTTGCTGGAAAGAACAATGCCAACAGGTCAGTAGGGTAACGCCTGTGCAGGTTACATTACGATCTCCAACATTATTCTTCAACCACAACACTACTATAAAAAAATGCTAGACAAGCTTGTTTTTCTGACATGATCAGCAGGAATATCAACCATTTTGCCAATGTTGAGAAACTAATGAACCCTGAAGTACAGTTGCCTCTGATTTCATGTCTCAGGGCTATTTGTTTTATGTTCATCAGACTTGCCATTAAAACATCTACATCAACAAATCAAAGATACTACGAAATGGGTAGTCGCTTATTGGCATTTCAACTTAGAAAAGCCCAAAGGTGTGTTTCTTAAGTAAAGCACTCCTCACAACCCAAAGAAATAGCAGAAGCATTTGCAGATTATTATAAGAAACTATATGATGATTCTGACACAAAACTCCAGGAAAACAAAAAACATTCTTTTCAGCAACAACAAAAAACACCTTCCAACTTTATCAGAAGAAGAGACCAGAAATGACTAAATTTTAATGTAATTAAAACCCTCAAAAACAACAAATCGCCGGGGACAGATGGACTGCCAGGGACGTTTAATAAAACATTTAGAGAAGAACTGACACCAGTGCTATGAAAGGTATTTAATTATGTACTAATGACTGGGGATCCTCCTAAAACGTTGTCTGAAGCCGTCATATCAGTAATATGAAAAGATGGTAAATACCTAACTATGTGTGAAGGCTGTAGACCCATGAGTCTACTTTGCAACAATCTAAAAATCCTAACAAATATAATGGCAAAAAAATGCAAAAATATAGAACTAAATTGATTAGATCAAACTGGATTCATTCCTGGTAGGCAGTGATTTTTAAAATCAGACATTACGAGCGTGTGCATTCACACAAAGCTTTGTTGAATGGGTAAAAATAATTTATAAAAACCCAAAAACACAAATTTGAGTTAATGGGTACAGTTTAGAATTTTTTGGTCTTAAGAGAGGAGTTAGACAGGGTGACTGTCTGTGTCCCTTACTGTTTGTAGTTAGTATTAAACAGATGACAGAAGCAATAAGACACAATAAACAAATTCAGGGAATAAGAGATGACGGAGCAGTGGAACATAAAATATCATTGTTTGCTGATCATTTACTAATACTCTTAAATGATCCATACTTTGCAGTACCGGTTTTACTAGAAAGTCTTAAGGAATGTGGGAATATTTCTGGATATATGACTAATGAAAGCAAATTGGTTGCAATGGAGCTATTGAGCGAATGTAAAATTAAAAACAAAGTGGAATTTAAATGGACTAATAAAGGGTTTAGATACTCAGGTGTAATTATTATGCCTCAAATTTTGAAGTTATTTGAAGCAAATTATGTTATGTTGATGAAGGAAATTATAAAAGAGAAAGATGGGAGATTCTACTCTTGACTCTCAGTGGGAGGATAGACAATCGAATACAGAAGATTATTGTTTGTTTCAATCACTCCCAGTAGCCATTCCCTGCTCCTTTTTTTTAAAGAGCTGGATAAGAGAATATCAAGGTTTGTATTGCAAAATGAAAAGGCAAGAATTAAATTCAAAATACTTCAATCTTCAAAGAGCAATGGAGGATTACGTTTACCTGACTTAAGGAACTATTTCTGGGCTGCTTAACTAAGAGCCCCTGTCTTATGGGTAGCAAATGATACAGAGACGATATGGGTAGAAATGGAGCAAAGGGCTTGTCCAAATCTCTCCCAGGATACACTACCCTTTAAGATGGTTCAAATAAAATATCAAGATTCAAAACTACCAGACTAAGGAAACAATTAATATATGGTCAAAGATAAAAAGGAAACTGAATTTACCTGATTATATATCAAAAGTTGTAAAAAAATAAAATCTAAGAACCGTGATTTTATCCCAGCTACTATGGATGCAGGGTTTGAGAGATGGATAAATTTGGGTTTGGTATTCATAGCACAGCTTTTTAGTGGGGAAAAAAATGAAATCCTTTGAACAAATTCAACGGGAATTTAATTAACCAAAAACAGATTTTTATAGATATCTACAACTCAGGACAATAAAGTGAAGGTGTATAATGATCCCCAAGCCGCTGCAATTGGATTACGCCAGCTCGGAGTCAACATGGATATTTCAAAGAAGGAAATTGATCTGGAGTCAATACTGCAGACCGCAGGATGGGAGACGGCCCGTGTCCAAAGGAGGAGAGCCTCAGGTCATGAAATCATGGATGGAGTTAAAGTCCTTCTTGAAAAACATAAGCGAATGAGATTCCATTCGGTTTTCTTTTCTTTCCATTTTCTCAGTTTCTTATCACTCGTTCAGTCTTGGTAAATAGTTTATGATAAAATCAGCAAGTGAACCAATTTTGATGAGATGTGGTGTTATGGAATCTAAAATACATGATTATGAAAACAACATTGATCCAGACAGTAATTTATTAGACGAGAGTAACAATTGCAAATATATTACACAGATGAACAACTGACTTGTTCTGTGGACTTGGATAATTTTTCACTTAATTATTTTAATTGCAGAAGTCTTCATGCTAATTTTGACAAGATTAGTAAATATCTGAAAACATTTAGAAGTCACTTTCAAGTAATAGCATTGTCTGAAACTTGGGTAAATGCCAAATCTGTAGATTTTGATAATCTGTAATCTGTGTTACATAAAGAACAAAGGTGGTGGTGTTGCATTGTATGTCAGTAGCTCCTTGCGATGTGAGAAATTAGAATGCATGTCAATTGCCTTGGACGATGTGGTGGAATGCGTTGCTGTTGAAACTGAGTCGGAGAAAACAAGTAACATTATTGTAGCTTGTATATATAAAAAACCAGGCTCTAATATTGAATATTTTAGAGAAAGATGTGAAAATCTCCTGGATGGATAAATTTATGGATAAACCTGGTTAATATGCTGAGATTTCAATATTGATTTATTAAAACAAGGACAGCAAAAAAATGACTTCAGATTTTGTAGACGCAATGTTCAGTAGAATCTTATCTCCAGTGATTGCTCAACCAACCAGAATCACCAGAACTAGAGCAATTTTAATTGATAACATTTTTACAAATGAAATTGGAAAGGCTATTTACAGTAGGGTCCTGATAATGGATCATTTACCTATATTCATAGTTCAGCATAGTAAAATAAAAACATTTAAAAAACCAGGAAAGTTGATGAAATAAAATATGTGAGTCAGATCAGACAAAGCAATAATGAAATTCTGTAATGACATGTTAAGGAAAACTGGAGTGGGGTATATGTGAAGAATGTGAATCTGGCATATGAAACATTTTTGCAAGTTTATAAATCACTGCATGATAAAAATTGCCCAATATTAGTGTGTTGCAAAAACAAAACATGTCAACCTAAAACCCTGGATGACCAAAGGACTGTCAAAATCTTGCAAGAAGAAAAATGACCCTTTGATGCATAGTGGTCACTGCAGTGGACAGCTACTAAAAAGTAATTTTCTCTTAAATGCATTGGTTTCTATGGTGGAAATGCATATTAGTGTCTAGAATGCTCTCTGCTGCTTTTCTCCATTGGTGTCAATTCAGTGGTCAGTCCGTGTAACTGCAAATAAATTTCCTCTGAATCCAAGATGGACGACAAACAGCCACCCCCGCCGACCACCGCTGGCATACCCTGTCAATCCTTCTATGCAAGAAGAGTACTACTGGTTAAAAACATATGATGATACAGAAACATCTAAAGAAGGATATTATCTGTTTGGAATATGAAATTTTTATGTCCAATATGTAGAAAATTACAATTAACCATGTGTCCAATGAAGTGGACTTCATGCATCACCCAGTACAACACAAGTCATATAATTGCTTCACTGTTTCTTGTGACTTTTTTTGGTTGTAAGTCAGTGTATAATTGTAAAAATGTATAAGCTATACATTTAAAACATACATTTTTGTGCAGATTAGCTGTAGTTTGTGTTACTATAATAATTATTTCATGATGTTTTGTAGACTTCAAATGCAGCAAAGAATAAGGCAGCCAACAGAATAGTGCAGGAAATCCCATCCAGCTCTAGTGATGATGAGTATTGTGACAACAGTGATGATGAGTGTCTGCCAGAGAGGAACAGAGAAGTAGGAGCTGAAGATGATGGAGATACAGACAGTCAGGATTATGAGGGAGGAAGGTCAGCATGATCAGGGAGCTGTGGAAGATGGGCACATGGCTCCTGATCATACTCAAGCCTACAAAAATATCTGGAAAGTCACGTGCACCCTCCAGCAAAGGAAAAGAGGACGATCCAGTGGGACCCCACAACTCGTGAAGCGGAGAGCAGTCACCAAAGTAACCCATGAGGTCAGGTTTAGCACAGGATATCGCTGGCCTCAACTCACTGAGGTGAAAAATGCAAACAGATGCCATGATGCTGCATGCATCTTCATCTGCATGCAGTGCTGTGTGCCGCTGTGCCCTGAGGGCTTTGCAAACTTTCATACAGCCTAGGTATGATGAACATGCAAGTGTTCGGAGATGCACAGGCTAAAATGTCAGTTTCTTCCAACATGCTAATTATAAGAGCTTGGTAATACTGCCGCACCCTTACAGATCTGTGGAGCCTCAATAATGTTTCTCCTGTTGCAGATGGTTTGACACATTCAGGTATAAGATTCACGGTTATGAGTGTCATTAGTTTTCTTACTCGGGCCTTAACATTGCACCTATACAGTGTTGATATTTAAATAAAAAAAATGTTGAAATGTTTTTCAAAACATGGAAAGAAACAAGTGTTTGTTTATTTACAATAGAACACAAATTAATTCATCTTTACAGTAAGTTCAGAATGTTTTTTGTTGAGTGCTCAGATGCATATAGTCCACTGGATTGGACAGTTCTGTAACTTTATGAAAAAATAATATTTTTGGAAAAAGAAGTTTTTAACATTATTTTCATGTCCTGAGAAGAATAAAAAAAAGGAACAAAAAGATATCGACCAAGGCTTTCCTAATTCATACATCAGAGGGATAAGTTATATAGAGATTTTGTTAGATTTCCAAATAGACCTAAAGAGATGAAATATAAGGTATATAAAAACAAGGACAACATTACCACTTTTTAAAGTTGAGACAGAATAGGGGTGATATGAAGTTTTTTTTTTTTTTTGTATTATAACACCTAAGTATACTTAGGTTTTTTAAGGAAGAAACAACCTTGACTGAAAAAAATAAAGTGGTGAATTTAATTCCTATTTTGTAAGTATAGGACCTGCTTCTTCTATTAAGACAAATGACAAAAGAGGTGAGAATGTGCAGGGAGGTAGTAGAATTCTACAGTCAGTGTTTCTTGGAGATATAAGTGAAAATGAAATTCTAACTATAGTGAGGAAATGCAAAACTAAAACGTCTGTTGATAGTAATGGAATTGACATGATGATTATGAAAAAGTACTGACTGTATTATTAAACCATTTACTTATTTGTAATTTGTCAGTCCAGAGTGGCATATTTCCAGAAAAAATGAAATTAGCAAAAGTAATTCCAATATTTAAAAATGGCGATAGACCATTTGACATTTGACTTTGACAATTATAGACTGATCTCAGTGCTCTCCCAGTTTTTCCAAAGTGCTTGAAAAATGGTTGTTCAGAAATTAGTTATATTGAGAATAATAACTTTGTTGATTGAGAGGCAATATGGATTTAGACCAAATAAATCAACATCCCTTGCATTGCTAGAATTAAGTGGAGAAATTACAGCAGCAAAAGAAAGGAAGCAATATACAGTGGGTGATGTTTATTGATTTCAGAAAAGCCTTTGAATCCATGAAGCTCAAGTGATAGAAATAACAGAAGGAAGTACGAGTTCAGAAGTAAAACTACTTTAAAACAAATGTGCATTTTGGTGCATTGAGTAAAATTATGGAACAGTTTGGATGAGGAGTTGGAAGAAATGCTCTACTATAAATCAATTTAAAACACTTAAAGGGAAAAATGATGAAGTCTTATACACATTTGAGTTGATAGTAAGGATGATATGATATACTGTTTGCAGTTTATACTGTTAATTCAATGTACACGATCCTGAAGATTTATAATGTCAGTATTGAGAAAGGGGCAGGTTTATACAAGATTTTTCTTCTTCCTGCTCCCTTTTCACTCATGTATTGTAAGAAATGATTAATTGATTGATTGATTGATTGATTCTTTTAATGACAACACAGCCAGGCTGGTGGAATTTGTTTTCAGTACAGCACTTGGTACAGGTTCCAAAACATAAAGGACATAAACCATTAAACACAGAAAAACATAGA
>JBAMYA010043995.1:0-12849 GCA_037176975.1 Arrhamphus sclerolepis | reverse complement strand
AAGAATAGTACCAGTTTCCAGCATAAGAACCATGTGCAGTCATTTAAACGTGTCATGGTATCCTGGTTACTGAGTGTTTTCTGCATTTTGTCCAGAATTAACTGCTGGAGTGCTTAATCTTAAATAGAGATCAGTGAAATTTAAGAGGAATAATGTTAGAACAAGTCTCTGTGAAGTGAGTCATGCAGCAAGACGAGAACCTTGACAGCACAAGTTTGTATAAAGTTGATGTTCATTAAATGTCATGTCAAATTTATCTGTCAAGATGTGGAGTTCGTCATAAATAAACTGCTCAGTGAGACATTAGCTGGGATCTAACACAACCAAGATACTTTAGTTTCCTTTCAATTGTAGCACCAAATGCAGAGAATACAGAATGAACATTACCACCAGTGTTGGCTCATTAAAAGCTTTTCAGTTTCCTTTGAGGTTAAGGGCTCATTTCAACTATCTAAGAAGAAAGAGAAAATGTTCTCAGTGGCACCGCTGTTTTAATAACAAATGGACTGATGGGTATAAAGAAGTCTGTAAACTTTCCTTCATCAACAAACAACAGAAATGCCAGCAGAGGGAAGCAAAGCTTACAGTCACATCCACCCAGCAGCTGCCAGTACATTACTGAGCCAGTTTCATTTTCATTTCAAACCAGTATAAAGCAGTGCCCAGTTTGTACATCCAAACTTTTAAACAGTGTCATTAAATATAAGATTATATAGACAAGATGGCTTGTTGAGTGATTAAAATGACTGTGATTTTCTGATTTGTTCACATGTGTAAAGAGTAAACATTGTTTCCATAGATTTTATTTGCTGTGGCTCTTTGTTTAGCTTCTTCTGAGCATGTTTCATGTCAGTGTAAGTTTTCCAAAATAACCTTTTCTATTTAGGAAACTCCTGAGGTGATATTTCCTGAAGAAAGTGTTATTTTGAAGTTACCGTTTCCATCCATCCATCCATGCTTGTATTTCACTGTCTTTTGGCATTCTCTGTTTCTCCATTTTTGCAAATCCTCACATAGTTTTGCCACCTCCTAATATAGCAAAATAACTGCTTATGTGTCACACACACACACAAAATGATTGCAAGCTTTGGTGTTACAGTTGTCTGTTGTTGCTATTACTCTGCATGAAAATATCTTACTTTAATTCTAGTTCATTTAAAATTGCCATTTAAATAGCTTGAATGCAGTAGTTTGTGCTGCAGGACTTAAACCTTTTAAAGGGGCCTTATTGAAATGGTGTAAAATGCATTGTTTACTTTTTAGTTTAATTTTTTTTCTTTTAATTTTATTTATGGTCAGTTAAAATTCTTTTCCTGCTGGGTTTTAGTGATTTATATCCAAGTTTTACCACAAAATAGCGCCTATAAAATGTTTCCTCTTATTTTATACTGTTATGGCGAGGGATGTCTCCACACAATTAACTAGAAATGAGGCAGTATTGAATACTAGAATATTTAATAATGGAGACTAATAACTTCTCATCCAACGATTGCCTCAAGAGTACCCTCTGTTCAGAATATTAAGTGAGTGGGTTTTCTTCGTATACATTTTGTTCACCCCCCTTTTTTCTAACCATTTAAGAATGAACGCAAATCATGTTTGTTCTTTTCTCATAAGGGAAAAAAAAATCAATAAAGTTAAATATGTGTTCTCCATAGTTTGCTGTATTGAACATTTATTATTAGGTTTAATCGTAGATAATTAAAGTATTGGACTTGTGGGACTCTGTGGGATTTCTGTTTAATGTGGACAGTTTAACGCCAGAGACTAATGAAGACAAAGAGGATTGCTTAAGTTGCAATCTGGAATGAAATGAGACTCAGTGACCCACTCAAATAAAATATCATTTCACAGAAAGATTTAGTATGCTCACCATAAACTTTAATATAAAAACAGACAGTGTTTGGGTTAGAATGTCCTGCTGAATGTTTAAGCATGGTCTCTACACATTTTGAAAATCACTTTTCATACTGCAGGACATATTAAGTAGGATGCATTTATCATTGTCTTTAATCCTGCAAACATAATTGAGATCAGTTATAGTATGGAAAACTGGAGGACCAGAATGTCAGCAAATAACTATATCTGTGGTGAAATTTGAACCAAACAGAACAATTTTTACAATTTTATGTTCGTACCATTTTATTCCATTACGATGACGATTAAGTAATAACCGGCTGTATTGATTTTCTTGCAGCAGTCTTTTGTTGCTAAGCTGTGCTGGTCATATTTCATCTCTGGACAGTGGCTCCAGCCGTCTGCAGTTTTATTTCGCCCGTCTTTCCTCTTTTTAGTGTCCCTGCTAATGCATGTTTTCCATTGACTTTTGCACTTGAAGGTTGATCATGAATGGCACTTTGCTTCTTAAGGATAGCGTACCACTAATCAGATGGCAGACTGGCTGTTCAAAGAAAACCCTCATCTGCTCTCAGGCAGGCGTGTTGTCTGCACTGACGGCCGAACCAGGGATGAGGCAGAACTGATCATCTGGAATGACACAAATCTAGTGAGAAGGCTGCCCTTTCATGTGGAGTTGGAATGGTCTTGTGGCCCTTAATATGGAGTTAGAACAGTCTCAACAGGCACGAATGCACAAATGCACAAGACAAGCTTCATAAATGCACAAGATGAATCGCAAATGCACGACAAGTTTCGCAAATACAAGGGAATCTCAAAATTCACTCGCAAATGCAGCGAAGTCCACAGACCAGAAGCCCTCTGTAAATCGAGTTATATTTGTGTGTGCATCAGAAATACATGTGTGAATCTTGTCCTGTGCATTTACGAATCTTGTCCTGTGCGTTCGTGCCTGTTGAGACTGTTCTAACTCCATACCTTAACACTTACTTCCACTGTTCCCAAGCAGATACAGCATGAACTGGTCATGAAGTTGCTGCTTTTCAAATGGTTGCCAAACATAGAAAATTACTAAGACTCTTTCAGAATTGTTGAGCTTTTTAATGTTTGTTCTTCTTCAGTTCTGCGCTTTTTATAGCTTTTTATATATAGAGGGGGTATACACAATGATTTACATTGAACTTAAACAATGAGACATTTATTGTAGTTTCAGCTCAAAAAAGGGACACATACAATTTATACAGACAGTTCTGATGAAGTTGACTGAAATAAGTCAAGTTCATGCAGGGAAATATTTGTTTGAGTTGGCAAATATTAATAGTAGCATGTTAAGGCCAATAAAAGTGTGCCAAAAAAAAATCCTATAATCAAGTCTAAAGTAGTCAGAGTGAAATGTGATCTTAGATACAGACTTTGGAAAAGCTTAAAGCATGATTCAAGGCAAATGTGTACTCGACTCATGCATGATACAAGAACAAACTAGAGAACCATTTGGGCATGAAGACTGAAGTAGAACTAGTAATGATAGAGCAGGCAAACAAAGGTAGAAAAACAGACAG
Organism: Arrhamphus sclerolepis; assembly: GCA_037176975.1. Taxonomy (NCBI): domain Eukaryota; kingdom Metazoa; phylum Chordata; class Actinopteri; order Beloniformes; family Hemiramphidae; genus Arrhamphus; species Arrhamphus sclerolepis. The sequence goes on along the minus strand of JBAMYA010043995.1, from coordinate 9,433 downwards.
GAAGCACAACCAGCCATGTAACTTCAATATAGAGCAGGGCATAACTGTACATATGTGTTAGTCTCAAATGTCATTTTTTTGAATAAAATCATGAACTGATGCAGTTCCGTCATGAATGTTGAAACTTCTTTCCTTAAGTCAGTTTGTGTATTGAGGTTCAAGTACTTAAAAGCCTCCCAAATTCCCATCAAGTCATGTGTGTACATTCAACTGTTGAAGTGATCCAAAATCCACAAATAACCTGCCAAAACGAGGCTCACTCTGCAGCACGCCACAGTTGACTGCACATGCTGCTTCACTGACGGTTGCCTGGGTTCGTGGCTCATAATTGACTTCCCCTTCTCAGGCACCACCCTGGCATGACAGCCTCATTTTAATGTCCCCTGGAAAACATGAGCCCAACTCCAACGCTGATTTGCATGCTTGAGTAAAATCCCCGCCCTACAGGTGTCACCTAATTATACCACCCGCTTGTACTGTAAGCTGATGTGTAAACAACGAGCCATTTTCATCTTCGCCTCCCATCCAGCCATCTGTGTTGCTTTGATTGATGATGGCGGCATCGACTCTACCTCTTCTCTTTGTGCTGGTTTCGTACATTCAGAGTCTCACTGTGTGCCGGAGGAAGAATAGCACTTGACAAATTCTTAATGGAAATTTTGCTCTCGGGGACTGCTTGGTATTCACGTGCAGCTACTGAGTGGGTGAAAAAGCTAATAAAGCTCCAGAGATTATTAAATTCTTAGAAAAGACTCACCTAAGTTGCTTACCTGCCTGTGATATTCAGTACGGCTATCACAATTTACTGCTCTGCTGTTCAGCTAATAGTTTAAAGGCTTTTGAGGGAAATGAGACAAGCAACACTATTAACTACAGTGTTCAGGGGGAACATTCAGCCTTGTTTGCATGCAAACATGGTTTCAGTTTTTCTCTGAAGCATTTCTGTTGAATGTACTGTCCATCTGTGAGGAGGATTCATTGCTGTGCTTTGCTGGCCTTGTCCTCTGTGTCCACTCAGTCCAGACAACATGTGATAAGATACTGCTTTATGAATGCTGACAATGGAAACTGGCAGGACATGTGGCAGCACTGAATGAGACAAAATATGATATCCGTTCCCAGATCAGTGTTGCTTTGTCTACAGAGGCAGACTGACATAAAGGTCGCAGGTTTGTCACTCAGACTGCTCCTGTTCATTGCAAAGATAAGGGATTTAGACCCCGAGTGCAGCTTGACATTTCAGGCTTGGATCTTTTTCAGCAGCTATCCAGCAGAGGTTGTGGAGGTTGCATGAAACTCTTCAGTCACGTCACAATCTGATGATTTGGATCAAACATTACACAAAGTAATACTTTTGCCAGTGAATGTTTCATTGATAACGTATTCATCTGAAAAATATACAGAGATGTATAAGATACTAAGAGGATGGACTCAGTTAAAAGGGACCAAAGCCTGGACATGAGACCACAGCGTTTAGAACTGTTCAAATGTTTATATTTACAGCCTGCAAGTTTGAAAATGACAATCCTTGGACTCATTTGAAATGTGTAAACTAAAAAATCCCTATGTTTCAGACTGAGAATGGTGAGTAATTGTATCACATATCCTAATCATTCTTTTCATGTAATATTTTATGGCATTTTTTTATTTCCCTATAGCTCTTTGCTTTCGATAATAACCTCATGAACCTTCCAAAACCTCCAGTTTTTAATAATAATCTTTTACCCAAAAATGTCTTCCACTTTATAGGCCTAATCTGTTATTGTTTAAACAAAAACACAAAACAAAACAAAGTTTTTCCAAATGGAACATTCAATAAGAGGCCATTGAATGCTGATATTTCTTCTTTTTCTTTAAATATATTTACTTGATGCAGCTGATAACTGTTAGAATAGACTCATCACATCAGTGTTGCTCATTCACTGTTAAGAGATTTAATTTTAGAGTTCATTTTTGTGGATTTCACTCTGGCCCAGCGTTATTCTGAGTCCTCACAGGTGTCTGTTGTTATTAGTCTTTGGATATTCAGTTAGACCTTTCGGTTGTGGAGCTTGTAAATTCTAAAGGGTTTAAAATGTTGAATGTTAGCATGGCAGCTCTGACAGATGGAGCATCCTGAGACAGTTACTGTGGGGGGATTTTTTTTTGGTGTTGGGATATTTAGATGGAGTCATAACTCTGATAATGCATAGATGGAGATGCTTCCAGCCAAATGTCAACATAGTTAGAACTTTGCAATCATAAATTCATGTTTTTATTACACAACACTATTATCACAGACACTTCTGAAATGCCAAATGCGATATGTCCTCCTGACTCTGGAGAAGGAGAGCAAGTAAGTAAAGCCACGTGGTACACGTGATTTGAATGGCCTCAGATGTTGTTATGGCTTCACTGATGCCGTGCCAAAGCTCTCATGCTGGCAGCACAGCAGCGAGCTGGATGTAGTCGCTCAGGACACACTAAGTCATCCAACTGTTACCTGCTGGGTAATGCCTTCTATCAGACCTACTTTACGTTGACGTGTAATTGACTTGGATTTTCCAAGAGGGAAATTTGTTTTACTTGATTCTGGGGTTGTTGTTGTTTTTAATGTTGAGATTCAGAAGGAGAAAATGTTAATTCCATCATATTCATTGAACACTGGACCAGCTCCTTACCCTTACTAGAGGGTCATGTGAGAAATCTTTGACTGTGTTCTTCACTAAAGTTTTTCACCCTTTCACTCCATACGTGCTTCCACATACAAACAGGTTGGACGGGGACTGTTACTTTAAAATGTATTTCTACATTTTGAAAATAGACGAAGGATGATCAAATTATGATTATACATTTTTGTTTGTTTTCTTTAATGTGTGTCTTTGCATATGTTATCGTGCCTTTTTTTCATTTAAGAAGCATTACGCCCCTGTGTTAAGAACAAGCAGAAATGGAAGACTGAATGTAAATAAATGTTTGCTGGTTTTTCCATCTCTGCACCATTTATCACCGAGCAATTGAGTAAGTGGTGAGTTATGGTTCCATTCACGGCGCCAAAATAATATCCTGCCGTGATGATTGCAATTAAGATGTCTTTGTGCACTTAGATCAGTGATGTATAGCTAAATTTTGTGTGGATGGAGGTAAAGCTCGGGAAGTGCAACAGTCAAAGTGATCAAATTGAGTTCAGTTATATTATGTTTTCAGCTGTTAAATTACCTTCTTTTTCTTTCAGAAGTCAGTTATTTGTTATTAACTTTTAGAGAAAATATGAATTGCACAGCTAGAACCCTCTGCACGAGGCCAGCAGATGGTGGTGTCTTCACTGATTTGCTACAGAAATGTTTGCTTCTCACTTCTGCTACATCTCAGTGGCTTCATGAAAGCTAATGACCTCTTCAAATAATATGTTGTGATCAATATTGTCATTCTCTTTGCTTTCCTCTTATTCTGCTGTGTATAAACAATTCTTAGACCAATCAAGCTTTTAAGTGCTATTGTGTATTTTTCTTGGTTTTAAGTCTATGCTAAGTCATGCTCTCTTACTTTAACCCCATAATCAACCTTTTTTGCCACATTGCCGTATTGTTGTGGTTTTATCTGGATGATGTGTTCCTACATTTGCTTTTTATTCAATCCTCCGTGTAGCCAAGGAAGGAGTCATTTTAAATTTAAATGTATAGAGATGCAGCAGTTCCAGGACTGCTCCTTTTCAGTGCCGTGTTCACATTTTACTTTTTTTTTTTTTGAAGTTCATTTTCTATGTGTAGTTCAAGAGCAGTCGTGTGCTCCGTCTAACACACCTCCCGCTGCCTCCCTCACGTCCCCTCCCTCTTCACTTCTTCACTCACATCCACTCCCTCTCATCTTCCCTCCCTTTACTTTGCAGAGAGGCAGTCTGTGTGCCTGAAAGTACAAGAGAGAGGCAAAAACTGTCAGAGAAGAACAGACTTTGCTTTCCCCGCTTTTTAGCATCTGTTACATTTCAAGGGACAGGAATGAAAAGGAAGAAAGAAATGCTGAGTTCAACATGTGTGGACTCCATTCAACTTTGAACCTTTTTTTTTTTTTTTTTTTTTAAACTCTGAGTGACGTCTAGATATCAGAAGATTTCAGGCTTCTCAAAATCCCGAGACCAGGTCTCACTTCTCTGGTTCTTAACCTTTCCCTCATCTTAACTCTACCCAGGCTGGATTTAAAGAGCAAGCAAGCAGTAGACAGGTGCCGGGAGCCACCCAGCCGGTGCTCGTGGGCCGGCGTAGCGCTGGAGTGGCTGCAGGGGAACTGGAGTGCTGGACCAGGTGGGAGTGCCAGCCCTGGTCCTGGCATCAGACTAGAAAGTGAAGAGGCGGGCTCGGGGTCCGGGTTTGGGTCAGGGTATGGTGGCGTGGAGTGGGTAGAGGGCGGAGAAATGCTGAGCGCCATCTGGGAGACAGAGGGGCTGCAGACGGTGGGCATTGTGGTGCTGGTGTTCGCTTCAATCAAACTGCTGCACCTTCTGGGGCTCATCAGCTTCTCAGAGGGTAAGACACTGATGTAGACGATGAACAAGAAAGCTAAACTTGAGGACCAGGAAGTCAAAGAGCTAAAGTCAGGGGAAAGAACTTGTATGATGATGTAAAGATTGCTAATGTGTGGAAGAAATGTTTCCATGAGTTTATGATGCAGCTTCAGGGAAGAGTTTATTCAGTGACACTTGTGAGGCAAGTGATGACTTTAAGATTTCAGGAAAGACAAACTGCTGCTGTCATTTTCAAGCCTGCATGTTTCCGGACATAATACTTTGTAAATGTTTTGCCTGTTAAATGTACCTCAAAACAAAATACTGGGATCCAGTACTACTTGATGTAAATCTCTTTCAGCGTGAGCTCAACAGTAAGTCCACAATATATGGGGAAAAAAAGGTCCCTGTAAAGTGTTGTAATGGAGAATGTGGTTGTGTAATTTCAAAAGCACATGGGAGCAGTGTTTCCATTTGAGGTAACAGTAAACCTCACACAGAGCACAGCTGTTTACACGCTTCAGCAAACATTTCCCCTCCCTCTGTCTGCTCAAATCCAGCCTACATTTTATTGATTATTTGCTATGGTGAGATGATGCAGGCGACAGAGCTTACTTTCGTGGTTCCGTCTGCCTGTTGATGCCTGATGATGTGATCCATTTTCCACTCACGTGTTGCAGAGTGTAATTACACATCGACTGTTGTCTGAAATGATCAAACCTGACAAGCAGTCAGTGCAGATATTGATGTTTGCATGTGTTTGCAGCCGTGTCATCATGGGAAGAAAGGAGAATGCAATAGACAGATGATGAGGAGTCAAAACAATGCTGAAGATGATCTCTGTATTCAATCCACAGCGAGACTTGTATTTTAAAGCTTTTACATGGTAAACGTTTGTTGAACCGAGAGGATCTATGAGCGGTAAATCAGTCATTAAAAAAAAAGTAGCTATGCAGAATTTAAAGACGTACTTCATAAATGTATGGCCATATATGTTTACATTTAAGAGGCTGGTAATAACAAGTATTTATGATTAATATATGAAAAATAACTGCAGTAAATTTTTCAAGTCAGTAATCAGTAATTATTTGTCTTGTTCACCAGATCTGGTTATCAGTGTTCATCTGGTTAATTAGTCCACTTTTTTTTTTTTTTTTTTTAAATCTGTGACTGTTGCTTTTTTTTTTTTTTTTTTATTGAAATCTACACCACAAGCTGACATCTGTCCAGTCAAGTTTTCAAAATACAAAATAGTATTTTAAGAGAAAGAAACAACAAAAAAAAAGATTGAAGAACAGTTGAAAAGCTTTTCAACTTGAAGAAAATCTTCAGACTTTTTATTACTGAGGGGGAAAAAGTAGTTAAGTCTTAAAGAACTGATCCTTATTTCTAACTCTTATTGAAGATGGAAGCTATATTCTGTTTTACAAGTACAGCCTCAAACAACTGCTGCATTCTGAAAATACCAATGTATTAATGTTCTTATCAGAACCTGCAGCTTGTGTGCGCCTTGTGTTTCCTGCTCATAAGATCTTGGTTTTATTGAAGCTCATACCTTTCTGGATTAAAAATATTAAAGAGTTATGACCATGTAAGCGAATTTTCAACCTGTTTGAAGAGCTCAACATTTATATACATACATATATATATATTTGGGTTTTGGTTTTGTTGCTTTAGTGCTATAATCGATAATTTTGTTTGAATATTCCAAGATTTTCCAGCAACATTATGTTTTCAGTTTGATTCATATGGCACCTTTCAAACACAAGTGCAACTCAAGGTAACAGATGACAGATAAAAGTAAACACAAGAACTATGATAAAATACATACACACACACGCACAAGTGTAGTAAAGCTAGTAAAAACACGCATAGCTTTGAGAAAAACAAAATAAATCAGCCGCATAGGCTCTTTCAAAAAGGAAGGTCTTAAGTTGCTGGTTCCACAGAGAAGGAGCTTGAAAACTAAAAGCTCTTCCTCCCACTATACATGAGAGAAAACTTTGAATTTTATTTCTTTCTTTTTTTTCTTGACTACTGAAACAAATTTTTTGTTTTTAATCTAGAAGAATATGTGCATGGCATATCAGAGGTACCAGCTATCTTGGCATTATGTTAAAATGGCGAGCCGCTTGAGACATATATATTATGTGTCATTCCGAAGTTTTAAAGCTTTGTGTGCTATGTCACAAGAGCTAAAGTATTGCAAAAAATACATAGTTTTATTTCTGGAGAATATTGTGGAATCAGCTTCTCGCTGCTTGGGTACATTAGTAAAATAAGGTCTTCTGCAAGGTTTTGGAAATGTTAGCTCAACAAACAAATACGTTACATTGTACAAGACCAGTAAGTTCTTGCAACTTAAACTGGCAGTCCTACACACTCTGCTGCTGCAGCTCTTATTTTTTTTGTACAAACACAGCAATCATTTGTGGCAGCTGTCACCTCCTGAAATAGCTTAATGTGTTGTTTATGGTTTCATTCATATAAAACCTCCAAGGACACTGTTTCAGTGAAAGTGCATGCTCTACTTAGCATTCATACTGTGAGACGCATTCACAGCTGGAAGCTGCCCAGCACTATCAAATCTCTCCACCCTTGGCCACCTGAGCAGCTCTTGGAGTACCAGGGGACCGTAGTCTTACTTTAAAGGTCTCCGTGGGGTAAATGTTTGGGGAGTTTCTCAGCGTGACTACAAATGTATGCTGGCAACCGTCCAGTCAAATGAGAGAATGAGCACTGAATATGTTTGACACTGTTACACAGTTTACTACATAGTGTCAGCTGGCAGCTAAAGGAAGCTGTGCCCTTTATATAAGTCAACTTGTGGCAGACACACATTGCAAACAGACAAGGTTACATCTAACCTAAAGGGAGTTTCGGCTCCAGTCATTCCTACTGCACAAAATGTGAAGCGCTCTGACCATTTAAAAATCATTTGTGATCAGCCTCTTCAAGTCATTGGCGTCCTTTCACTTTGAGGCGCTCTAACTCATACATACAAGACTGTTGCACAGTCATCAGAATACTTAACACTCAGAATAAGGCAAGGCAAATAAAGTCAGTCCATAAAACATAGAAATAATCAATAATTCATTAAAAAAAATGAAGAGTGCAGAATAAAAGGTAGAATTTAAGATTTTTTTTTAAAAAGTAGAAGAGGGGGGAAAAAGACGAAAACAGCAGTTAAAACTATTTTTGTTTTGGTTCTAAAATTCAGCCTTAAAATAACTAAATTTGGAACTTTATTCAAATGCAGTTGAGAACAGGTGGGTCTTTAATCTGGATTTAAATAAACTGAGTCTTTCAGCTGATCTGAGGCTTTCTGGGAGTTTGTTCCAGATATGCGGAGCATTGAAGCTGAATGCAGCTTCTCCATGTCTGGTTCTGACTCTGGGAACTGATAAAAGACTAGATCCAGATGATCTGAAGGGGTCTGGTAGGTTTATATGGTGTCAGCAGGTCACTGATGTATTTTGGTCCTAAACCATTCAGAGCTTTATAGACCAGCGTCAGAACTTTAAAGTCTATTCTCTGATGGAGTGGTGGCCAGTGTAAAGACCTCAGAACTGGACTGATGTGGTCCACCTTTTCGGTCTTTGTGAGGACTCGAGCAGCAGAGTTCTGAGTGAGCCTCAGTTGTCTAACTGATTTTTTTTGGCAGACCTGTAAAGATGTTGTTGCAATAATCAAGCCTGCTAAAGATGAATGCATGGACTAGTTTTTGTTTAACTGAATAAAGTTCTGGCACATTCAATCATTAATCTCCTCAATACATTTACCATGGGCTAATTTTACCAGGGGTAAAATGAACTGCTGACACAAAGTACTTCCTGTTCCTAACACCACTCGTGTCAATCCTCAGTGTAGAAATAGCGGTCATGCAACTACCACACATATTTGATCTCAGCTAATTGATGAAAACATTTACAGTGAGTTCACACGTGCTCTGTCTCTGGATTATTGTGCCTGTTGCTGAATACAGTCTCATATTATACGAAGCAGCTGAACCCAGTATGGTAATTATGTTCTACAACTCATGCAGGATGGCAAAAAGAGTTTTCTTTTTGGTTTTGGTCTTGGTTTCGACTTGGTCTGTCTTGGTCTTGATACTCTCTGGTCTTGGTAGTGTCTTGGTCTCGGTTTCACGGTCTTGACTACAAGTCTACTCAAAACCAAGAGAAGTTCCCATCTTTGCATTTCTTGAAACCACTTGTACTTAAAATAAATAAGCCTTGCCTTTATGACTGACATGCTTTCAGGACATCAAGATCAAACAGCCTGCAGCAATGACCACATCACCAGCCTCTCGAGGACGCCCCCTTCGTTGCATTTGGTGTGTGATAGCCACTCATTGTCAGAGTGATGACAGGTACTCTGACTACTCCAGGAACCAACAGTGCACCTGCAACGCTCTGATGTTCCTGACCTACCTGAATGAGGGCCTGAAGTTCAACACTGCTGACCTGGACAGGGGGCTTGAACAAGGTGATGCACCCCACACTTACACCAAGGTTAGGCATCATGATGAGAACAGATTTAGAGTTGATCACCTGGCCATAGATGAGTTACCAACACAGGTTCACACAGACACAAATGTCTACAACGTTCACATGGCTGAAGCAAGGCTTGGATGTCTGAAAACTAAAGAACTGAGCCCTGAGAAAGAGGACTGGTGGCTTCCACTGGCTAAACGTCTGGAATGTCTCTCAGAAAACGTCAACCTTGCTCTGCTCATGGTACCACTGGAGTGTACAGCGGTCTTCCGTGACAGTTTGTTTGTTTGTTCGTTTACATTTATTGCCATTTAAGCATCTATGGCTATGTTATGGCCAATACAGGTAATAAATATCACAAAAAATTAAAACCAACAATGAAATAAATACATCAAATACGGTTGTACACATCAATGCACTTCAAAAAGTTTAAAACTTTTAAAGGTGGGACCTTATT
>JBAMYA010043994.1:0-12850 GCA_037176975.1 Arrhamphus sclerolepis | reverse complement strand
GGGGGTTTTTTTCTGTTTGGGAAAGCTTTCGGTGTTGGGGGGAGTTTTTTTTTTTTTTTTTTTTTTTTTTTTGAATAAAGAGAGTGAGGGGGATAGGAACGGGGGAAGAGGGATAAACATCTGCTGCAACTCTGAAAGACAAGAAAACACGCAACGGACACACAAACAAGACAGTGAGAGACAGAAATTGGGAATCTGAAAAAGAGAGAAAAACAAACAAAACAAAAACTGGCAGAAACAAAAACAGCAACCATCCCAGGGCTCTAAAACTGAATCAAGACCACTGCAATTATTTGTCCCCATCAAAACTGTGGAGTGAGCAGGTGTGTCAGCCTGTGTATATATGTGTGTGTGCAAAGTGTATACAAGGCTTTACCTGAACTGCACAAGAATGGAGGACGGGTGTGGAGGCATAACCACGCAACCCGAGAGACCAGAAGCAGACATGGAAGACCCCCAGACCCAGGCAACCTCCATGGGGTACCAGAAGAGGGAAAGGAGGAAGTTCACTGCCAGCAAGCCCCACTCCAGCCCAGCAGGCAACAGAGGGAAGCCCTGGGTAGAGCCCCCATGACTGTGGAAGAAGGCAGCCAAGGAACCTGCAGTGACGGGCCAGGATCCTGATGGGCACCAGCCACCCAGTGTAGGCCAATAGTAGGGCCAAGAGATCCACACTCCCTACCTGGCGAAAGGTTCACCTGCCTGGGGAGATGGGGCCCCCCCCGACAGCCCACGCCAACGGGCCAGCCGACGCCAACGGGCCAGCACCCGCCCCGATGCCCAAGGTGGAAACCCCAGAGCCAAAGGTGCGTCCAGCTGCAAGAGCAGCAGGGGAAAGCAGAGAAGGGCACAAAGGGGGAAAGAACCCCCCAACAAGGCACCACCCAGACAAGCCCAACAGCAAAGGGCCCCAAACCCAGGATGGACAGTGGACACCCATTCACGCAGATACACTGACATAATGTATAACGGTCAAATAAAGATTAAAATATGTTGTAAACAATCAATAAATATATTGTATATACAGTATAAAAGTATAAAGTAAAATATTTATAAAAAATGCCTCTATACATATAGAGATGTGAAAAATCTTATAAGCTATATAGAATATTTAGTAAAAACAAATGTGTATAATATAAAAATGTGTATGTCTAAAATATGCTCATACCCACACGTTCCAAACCTATAGAATATATATAAAAATAGATGGCTGCCAACACATCCATTCAGTGTGGGCTTTCATACCCCAAGAATCCTTAGGCAAGTGTCCTTTGGTAGTCCATTTCCACCAACCACGAGTGGGCTGAAATGGCAACAGTTGATCCAATCATGTCCTGATCATGGTCGTATCTTTTGAACCTCAGATTAAAAGTTGTGAGTCCTTTGTTTTTATACATGAAAGCTACCAGAGAAAGCCCTAACAGATAACTGGAAGAGACTCGGTGGTCACATTAAAAAAACTCTTTGATCACCTTTGCCTGAAGTAGAAAGGTTAGTATTTTCTAAGTTAATAATGAAATAGATACTTCCTCAGTTGAGATTTTCAGCTTTCAAATCTGAATCTCTTTAATCCCTAATTTGTTTTCAAATTAGATCTTTGTAAGGACATGGACTTCCTGATCCTGCTTTGACCTACTTTGTAGCTTGTGTAAGCACAAAATGTAGGAATTGTATAGTACTAGAAATGCATACACAAGACTTCTGTAAACTCACAGCAACCTGTCAAAATCTGATTTTGATCCCCTATAGCGCTTTGGAAATTTTATTACCCAGCTTTACACTTTCATGGATTTTACTCCCCCTAACGCTCCAATTTTACAGAGAGTTCTTAAGCCGGACCACTTGAATCTTCTTTTCTCTAGACAGGGAGAAAGCAGAGTTTGCTACAACCACAGGAAGATCAAAGTCATAAAAGAAGTGTAGCTGGGAGACTAACTTTGGTCCAAAAGGGAGTATTATGTGCTGGAAATTAAGCTGCCCTCTGGACTGCACCACACAGCTCATCCTAATGTCTATTAACCTTATTTTCAGGGAGATTCATTATGAACAGTAATTCCCCAAAGAACAGCACAATACTGTCACTGGGCTAGTCATCAAACTGGGTTCTTAGCAGCTTCATTTAATGATCAAGGTTTCTTTAATAATTCAAACATATGGTGCAGGTAATAAAGACTTTGGAGAGACTATTGATGTATGGAAAATCATTTTTTTCTTCCTCCATACCAGTTAATTATTGATTACCAAGCTCTAACAAATAACAGTGTAGAAATTTGTGTACATCCGCTAAAAGATACGTTTACCAAGAATGAATGGCTAACATTATGTCTGTTTGCTGCAGCATGTAATTCACTGCACATATATTGGAAACGTGTCTCCTTTGAAGGTGCAACATGAAAGCCACTTCCCATTCTCAGTGTGTGGCTCAGTTAAGACAGCTGATTTCTTTTATGTCACACTCTGCTGACCACTTGGACTTCTCACAGACCAGAAAACACTGAAAGTTCAAAGAAGAAATACATAAGATGGACACACTGGGTATAAAAGATAGGTGTATCTCGCCAAAGAATGAATTAATGAATGAATTAATGAATGAATTAATGCTTTATTTCAAGCAAGAGTTATCAATAATAATAATAATATTAATAATAATAATAATAATAATAATAATAAGATATATATACTACTAATAATGATAAAAATAACAGAAAGTTAACAGAAAGGAGTAGGGAGAAGCAAGGTTTATTTAACCCCACCCCTTCTCTACTAGCTAATAATCATGTTTCACTTCCTGCTTTATGAATACTGCAATGCATCACTTCTGTGTTGATATATACACATAACCAAATATATACTAAGATATGCATACATACACACAGACATACATTCACCTTTATGCAAACACATTCACCTCTACATCAAATTAGCATCTTTGTTCATCATAATTGTACCCAGTAAACATTTGTATTTTGTACCATTTTTTTCAATTGATTTGTGCTTGAGCATTGTTTTATCTCTGTCTAATTTATTCCACAGCTTCACTCAACATACAGAAAAACAATATTTTTTTTAAGTCATATGTACCATGTATGTTTGAAGATTAACTCCCCCCTCAGTTTACATCTCTACTAAAAATCAAGCTTTGCATATGACTTGGAGTCTTGTTGTTTGCTACTGTAAACACCAATTGTGCTGTTTGAAAATGAATCAGCCAACCAAATCAATGAATTTTAAACATCTTGATTTTAAAGTGTGATCTCTAAAGCCAGTGTTATGAATTATCCTTATTGTTATAATATGATTAGTGGTGATAACGTACATTAACAGTAAAGTATGTTGAGTGATTTGTGGTCCAGAATTAGTTTTACTTTATTGACATGAGATTTCCAGTTTATTTTGTCATCCATTACAGCACCCAAAAACTTATTTTCCTGCACTCTGTTTCAACACCTTCTACCCGTATATGCATATGAGCGCTCTTTTTACAATTACTGAATAACATGAATTTGGTTTTATTTACATTTAATGATAAATTGTTTATGTCAAACCACCTTTTTAATTTACACATCTCGCTGTAACCATCACCTGTAGCTCCATTAAATCTTCCCCAGAACAAAAATATTTGTGTCATCTGCAAATAATACTAATTTGACTTTCAAAGATATCTTACATATGTCATTGATATAAAAGAATAAATAGAACTGGACCCAAAACTGACCCCTGAGGTGCACTACAAATAATGTCCAAGCATGTTGAAACAGAATCTCCCATCTTCACAAACCTGTCTCTTAGATAGCTTCTCACCCAATTTTACACAATCCCCCTGATCCCATACCGCTCCAATTTGTGAAGCAGTGTGTCATGATTGACAATGTCAAAAGCTTTTTTTAAGGTCTATGAAAATTCCTGCTGTTCTCTAACATTTGTGATTTGTTCTGTAGAATCAGTTAGAGCTAACGAGGTTGAACTGTTTGGTCTGAATCCATACTGACAATCAGAGAGGAGTTTATGTTTATCCAAGAATATATTCAACCTACTAATAAGTAGCTTTTCTAAAATTCTGGAGAATTGTGGAAGCAAAGCCTTTCATCTGAAAACTAAATCTCACACAATAGTGCCTAATGCAAGATCCACACTGTACAATTTAGAAGTCTCAGACAAAAGATGGGCAATCATGGGAAAAATCAGCTACCTGCTAATGACGGGTCTGAAATACACTCAGATTTACTTCTGTTAAAGCCATGAATCAGCATATGTTCAATCACACAGTGTAACATACTAGAAATTAATTACATACTGATTTCATGTTGTACAATGTGGCTTGAATTAATTGTAGACGACTGTAAAATCTGTACACTGTGAACTCAGCATTAAACCTGTATTGTCTTTAAAGGACAGCAGAGAAAAACTACAACAACTGCAAAAAGATTTGTTTGTCTCGATACAAGTCTTCAACTGAAATGCCCCCTAAAGTTGGAATTCCATCTTAGAAAGTCTAACAGACCTCATGTACCCAACTACTCAGGATCCAGGACTCTTTATAACAGCTATGTCTTATTTTATTCACGCTGAGTCTGACATACACAGCAGGTGTGTTTTGCTCAAGTGACAACCATCCCACATTCCTGTTGAAGCTCAAACAGGAAGTAATTTTGTTGCAGGTATTCAAGTGACCACTAGCTGCTGGATTTAAAACAGAGGAAATCCTCATTGACCCTCATGTTATACATGCCACCTTTGCAACAGAACTAAACATATGTACAGCCTGGTACAAAAATGGTTTTTTTTTTTTCATCTTTCGTTACAAATTGCATCCATGGGGGGGTTGTAGCACATCATATTGATTTATATAAAGCAATAAAGCTGACCTATTAGATGCCTGGATTCATTTGACATGCTTGGCTGAGAACTACAGCTTCTCAGCAACATGGCGCCACACAGTTTGAGAACAAAGGTGCTCCAAAGGCTCTCTGTAGAAATCTATGGGTCAAGTGACTGGATCCAGCCAATGGCTTTGCTATGTTGTTAATACATGCTAAATGCTGCATACAGCATTGTTGTGAATTAATATCGCTAATAATGGCCAACATGCCAATAAGAACCCCCAGTCCTCTATAATAATAATGTCTTGAGTCTGCAACGTTTGCATTCCTTGTCGCATTTTCCTTTTTTTCTTTTGCTGCACCAATCCACATACAGTTCTTTTGTATCAGAAATGTATTTATGAGTTCTACCCTGAAAAGAAAGTAAGGCACAATGTATAATATGTAGGTGACCATTCATCCAAGATATGGCATCTATTTCTTTCTTCTTTTTCTTTTGATAATGTGGGTCAGCGTTGAGAATCATTCTGTCAATGCTGGATTGACAAGAACAAGGCGTGTCTTCTCTTCCAAACTACACTATGAAGGAGCACAGTGAGAGGTTGGACTCCCGCTGATGTGCATGTTGTGTAAGCTGAATCAGGCTACAGAAATACCTCCCATGTGTTCTTAAAAGAAGATTGGGTCTTATCCCTGCTGAGAGCATGTATGGACCCATGGGCATAGCTTACTATCTCAGTGGAAAACAGCAGTATACCAGCCAAGTGACTTTGATTTGCTCTGTACTGTAGCAAAGATATAAAACCAACAAGTGACACTCAACATTTTTTTTTTTTTCCAGCAGCTGAACAAGCTTACTGAGGATGAAGAGAGCAATGAAGATGAAAACTGGTGGACATGAATGTTTTTATTTGTTTATTTTATTTTATTATCTACTTTTGTCTTTGTCAAGGGAGTGAAGACACATTGTCCCTATCTGATCCTAAGGTCAAGTGGTGAATAATTGCAATAAACCCAAGAGCTACACTTCAGACTATGTAGACTTCAATTACCAATTTAATGATAAAGTTCATGACAGTAGAAAAAGAAAGAGACTGAACAACGCTTGGAAGTGTTGCCAGGGGAAAGACTCGTCTTTTCAAACATCTTATGTTTGCAAAGTTGCATCTGAGCAAACCACAAGACTTGGGGGACAATGTCCTTTGTACAAATGAGACTGATGTGGATATATTTTTTACTGTAATAGCATGTAGTATAATAGTTTGCGTTTTTGTTTTGTTTTTTAAACTTGGAGGAGCTGGGCATCTTGTAGTCATTTACATTTGGCTAAATTAAAGCAAACTTTGGCAGGGTTGCCCTATTGGTGAAGTTTGCTTGAACCTGTGTGAGTTCTGCCACCTGAACCTTGGTCTGTAACATACAAGCAAACAGACTGAGACCCCTTTGATAAAAGGGTCTTTTCCAAAATGACCAAACCAATTAACAGTTAACTTCATTATTCAGTTGACCAGTTGACCTTTTTCACATTTCCTCTCTTATGTCTTCTGGTCTGTCTGACTTTGAAAAGCCAATATGAGTCCCAAACACACACTTTTTTTTATTAATGAACTGAATTAAATCTATCTTTCTCTGTTTTTGTCTAAACCAAAAGCACAGAACTATAAGGGTTAATGCACTTGACCACTAACCCCAGTGTAAACCAAAGTTAGTTGGGTGAAGCTGCAGAACAGTGGCAATAAACACACCAGCAAACTGAATGGCTGACTGTAAAAGAAAATCTATGTGCTGCAATGGCCCAGTCAGAATGTAAACCTTAAAAAAGCTGGACATAATCAAGTACCTGCACACCTCGATGAACTCGAGCAACATTGTATAGAAGCACGAGCCTTAATTCTTCCAGAGCAGTGAGAGAAGCTGATAAAGCTCTACGGAAAATGATCGCTTCAGCTTCTTTCTTCTTGCAGGTGGATGTACGAGCTATTGAATCAGGAGGTGTGTTTATTTTTCACACACAAGTTAAGGTACCTTCTTTTTCATATGACTCCATATAACTGTCACTGTGCTGTATGTGGTTGCTGTCCTGGGATCTTTGTTATGCATCACAACATAAAGTAGTTCAGTTTCAACACTAATATCAAAAATGATCACCGCAGACCTATGTCATACATTTGCACACAATCATAATGCTGCTGGATGCCATAAAAAAATAAAAAAATAAGATGGGTGATAATTTGCTGCCCCCTGCTGTTTGGAACCACAAACTCCTGCTTACTTTCTAAGGAGAGTACTTATTAAGGATCTGTGTTGCTTTTATCTCAGATGCCATGCTCAAAATTGTTTTTTTTTTTTTTTTCTTGTGAGGTTATTGGTTACAGTGTCAATGGATATAATAGCACATCTCAGAAGTTTATTAAAGTACATAACAGATGACCCAAAACACTGCACAACACTGTATTCCAAAGTGTTTGCAATTAGAAGGAGACACTTAAAAAAAATCAAATCAATACAAAACAAAGTAAACAAAAATTAACTTTTATCAAAAATAGTGGATCCTAACAAATATTTACAACTAGACTTAGAGGAATTGAGTGTGGCATGATGAGCAGACCTCTGTCTTACACTGACACCTAGTGTTAAAACAGTCACAGCTCCTCATTTTTTTCACACACATTTTGCAACATTCATCTTATTTTCTTTTCTATGCCTTTCTTTGACCACAGGTGAACTTTAACATTCAACAGTTCTCTGATCAGTCTGTTGAAGCTGATTTCCATACGTACCTTCTACCTCCTGGTGACCACGTTAAAGATTACCATTCCAGAATATATCAGTATTGGAATCACTGGTTAGGTTTGAAACACTATTGCTTTGCATTACTGATATTTTATATTGTTTTACTTTCTCTTTCCCATTTTGTTCCTTACAGGTCTGAAAACAAGGGACATAACTGTAGACAAGGTGGCAGCACCACTGCAAAGGAACTGTCACAGTTCACAGAAATGACGAGAGGAAATCTAACATTTTTATGTTGCTTGTGAATGAACTTTGACATTGCACATGTTTGTAAATGGTATAGAAATCCTCTGTGCAGTGAACTGATGATTGGATGCAACAATTCTTGATGTTCAATCCAAAAAAGTAAGCAAGACTCTGCTATGAATCTTTTAAATAGTTGTTTTTCTTTTTTTTCAAAGTTGTCTATCAGGGTTGGGCAAAAAACAACTACATTTGAAAAGGGCTTATATATAAGAAAAGGTTTCTTACATAAATTAAAATTAATACCACATAATCCATAACTGACTGTGCTGTTATGTACAATTATTGAACACAAAGTTGTTACCTTTTCCTGTAATAGTCTTCTTTATTTTCTTTATTTTAATATATTAGCTGCTTATTTTGATTTTGGTAATAAATATCCTAAAACTGGTAAGACTTCCATATGTCTCACAGGGTCTTCCAGTATTAATTTTCTAAAAAACAAACAAAAAAAAAAACCCAACAACCTTGATTAAAACTATACATTGTGTGTTTCCATGTAAATCATATATTAAAGACCCCCAGTACTTTTTCAAGAATGTATGGTATATGTAAATATTGTAAAGCCTTTAAACGGGTACAAAGTGTATTTGAAAGTTTATGTGCTGGTGTCTAACTCAAGAGTTGCCACAACCCTATCACTGTTTGGACTAGAGGCCAAATGCAGAGCTGTTTTACAAAAGCAGGATAACGGATTAAGCCACGATTTTCCAGATATCCTGGCTGAATTAAGCCTCGGTTTGGTTTCACAAAAGCAGTAGCACATAAGTTACCATAGTGACATATTCTGTGCAGCTAGCCTGCTCCAGACCAGGCTAACAGCCAGACTTAGTAAGGCTGGTGCCTCATGTCTTCAGTCAGTGGTCACGCTGATCAGAAACCATTGTGTTTTGTCCATGAATCTGTTTTCTTATCTGTCTGTTTTGGACTTAATAAAAATAAATAAATAAATAAAAAATCAGCCCGCAATAATATACCACTGAGTTGTTTTGACATTCAGTCAAATACTATTATTATTTTAATATTATGATTATCATGATCAATTTTATAACTATCCATGTGGGCATTGTAACTGTTTGATTATGTTTCAGAAGCGCTGTTGTCAGAAAGGTCTTTAATTGAGTATCGCATGGGTTGAAGGGATTAGAGAAATGACTGGTAAAGAAGCAAAGGTGATGTCAATCAAGTCAAGCCATATGAGTAGCTCCAAACATGCGTCGTCCTTCACAATGGCGTGCCCATTTTTGAATGACGTTGTTGACAATGAAGCATTTATATTGAGAAGGGCTTTCAGATGACAGGTCCGACCTATTGGCTTTTCCTGAGAATTATCTTCATGAGCGCTATCGCTTTTCTGGGGATGCTATCTACCTGCAGACTACTGGGTCCCAAAATTCAGCACCGCCCCGAGCGGAGCCATGCCCTCACTGTTACACAGATGATCTGTGTTGGGCTCAGATATTTCAAGTAGTATGTTCCTAGATCCAGTCGGGATGCCGAAAATCTTAGCAAAGCTGCTATTTGCCGCAGCACCAGAAGTGACATGAGCCTTTTTTTCACGGCTAAAATAAATATGGGGATGAAATATGTGAGCAGGCACCTTCTAAGTCAGTACAAGTCATTTGTACATTGTAGTCAACAGTTTTTCCAGATACTTACCAGTCTGCAAAATGTTCTGTATAAATATTGATAAGATGTGTAACAAAAAAGAGTAACATGAATGAATCCACTGTCAGAGTCACACATTACATTATAAACTTCCACTGTTCATTTATAAGTTTAAAGTTGTTAATTTGAGCAGATGTCAGGTAAATTCTTGAATGATATTATAATGTATACAGCGGCTCTTATACATTTTATGTTACAGACTGTCAGTGAACGCACCAGGATAAGACTGAGTACCTGATATGCAAAAGTGAGCATGTGTGTGGAGTGGACGGATCATCAGGAGACAGAGTGAAAATCTGTATAACTGTATGAGATGCATGTTACAAGATTCAACTAGTAAAATGACATTAACTCCAATAAGCATACAAACACCATAGATATGATTATAACATTTTCTGTTAGGAGTAGTGGTTAGAAAAATGTGTATTTTAGGCTATTTACACATTCAGGTGATCCATTATTGTTTGATATGCCCTTTGTTGCTTCTTTCTAACAGCAGCAGTGTTTCCTTTCTTTAGTATGATGTGCTTCATTTCTTCATCAACCTCCATCCAAAGATGTTGCTCATTAGGTGAAAAGTATGACACATGCAATTTATCCATTGTAGAATCTGTGATCGATCTCATGGTCTTTTGAAGAAATCTGTGGATGCACATTTACCTGGATTACTTACACCTGGCTCGACAAAGCTGCATGTCTTGAGACTGGTTTGGTCTTTGTGAAATAGATGAAGCTAGGATGAACTGATGGTGCTATGTGAAGCCTGGATTTATCTCTTATCCTGGATTTCTGAATCCTTTTTTTGTGAAACAGCCCTCTGCTCATCACTAATGGATACACAGAGCTAAAACATGTCCATGCATTTTTAAAAATGCATGGACATTTGAATCAGCTGTGTTGTGGCAGGAAACATGTAAGATATGCAGGATAGCAGCACTCGAGGCCTGGAGTCGCTACCCCTGCACTAGAGGTAGAGGCTAAGGTAATGTGATCCAGATTAACTGTACAGCTCAAGAGTGCCTTCCGGAGGTGCTTGTGACCAATTACAAAAACTTCAATCTTATCTGAATTAAGAAGCAGGAAATTTCTAGTCATCCCAATCTTCACATCTTTAATACGTGCATCTAGTAAGGTTAATTGATTAGCTTCATGTGGTTGCAAGGATAAATACAACTGAGTATCATCTGCAAAGCAGTGAAAATTTATGTTGTGCTTCCTAATGATTTCTACCAAAGGAAGCATATATAGAGAGAAAAGTGTGGGTCCAAGAACAGAACCCTGGGGTACTCCACAGCTGACCCTAGTACAACTGGAATAATCATTATTTACATGGACAAACTGAAAACGGTCAAATCATTATGACTTAAACCATCTTTAATGCAGTTCCTCTAATTCCAACAACCTGCTCTAATCTATTGAGAAGAATCTGCTCCAGTCTGCTTCTGTTAGACTGGGAGTGTGTGGCTGCTGTTTGCATGAATGGTTTGTGTGTAAACTGAACACTGCCTCTGATTGGCTTACCAAGAAAGCTTACGCTACCTTAGCCAATCATCATAATTTATGAGGTTGTCTTGCCCCTCCTTCCTCCCTAACCAATGGAAAAAAAAAACAGGTTTGCAGCTCCTGCTGCTGAGAGCAAGTTGAATGACAAGAGCTTCAATGAGTTGCTTTAGTTTGTAACGCCCCATTTAACTGTTGTTAACGGTAACACGGAACACTGGAAATAGTAATTAGTTAGATTGTCTGTTACTGAAAAAAGTAATGCCGTTAGTAACAGCGTTACTTTTAATGCTATTACTCCCATCACTGTTTATTACATATCTATACATATTTATTACATACCTTTAGATGTTACATATGTATATAGTTATAAATCATATATTCTTGTATTATATGTTGTATATTGTACACACTGTCCTTCATTCCCACTGTCCTAAGAGCTGGTTCTGCTCAAGGCATCTTCCCAAGAGAGAGTTTTTTCTTGCCACTGATGATGTTCCCATGTGCTCGGGGGTCATGCTCTGGGTTTCTAAAGTGCCTAGAGATTACTTGTTATAAATAGGCGCTACATAAATAAATTGAACTGAATTACAATTGTAGAGAAATGTGGATGTTTAAATATATGCTAATGAAAGCCAAACCTGACAACAGTTGGTCTTTAATATTCATGAGTGTGCACTTGCAGACAGTTTTCGCTGCATCTTCTTAGGCGTTAATTTAAACTGTTTTGATATGAAATATTTGTGGATGAATTCTGATCATGTAAATAGTCACTATATAAATAAATTGATTTGAATTGAATTGAGTAGTCATGGACACTGGATTGGATTCTGTCACTATCAGTTGCCTCATCTTTGTTTTTTGCTTTTGTGGAGTAAAATATTTCCTTCAATGAAGGAAGGATGACGAGCAATGAAGCGATTAACTCAAATAGGTAAGCTTTCATGTTTTATATTTTTGAATTCAGCTTCAACAGTGTCTGAGCTCTCTGTGACGCTGGTGCATTGGAAGAGGGGAACCATTATTCCTGTCCAGAGTGTTAAGTAACTTTGAAGTCTTATTATGTGGGGAATAATCTCAAGGAGGAAGTGAGCAGTATCTCAGTCCTCATTAGTTGATGCAAGTGATCTCACATATTTTGTGATCTGCTGTTGTAGGTCGGTCTGGATCTCATCACATGGATCCACTTTCTCTGTTTCCTCTGCCTCTTCATCTGGAATGATGATGGAGTCTTCTGCAGTTTGGGCTTTCAGATATCTTTTGCACCTTTCTGATGAGGGTCCAGAACTGTCGTCACGATCTGCCTCACTGAGGACCACAACAGTGATGGCAGCTAACTGCTGTTTGTTGTGTTTTGCTTTTCAGGCAAAATAAAATACAATAAATAAATGGATGAATACTATTCATTTTTCAATAAAGCTTTTTAAAAATGCTCCACGCTGCTGAATAAACCTTGACGCATTTGCATTTATCCATCCATCCATCCATCCATCTTCTTCCGCTTACCCGTAACCGGGTTGTGGGGGCAGGAGCCTGAGCAGGGACGCCCAGACTCCCCTCTCCCCAGCCGAGCGACATAGTTGCCCCAGCGTGTCCTGTGTCTTCCTCTGGGTCTCCTCCTGGTGGGACATGCCTGGAACACCTCCCAAGGGAGGCGTCCAGGGGGCATCCGATGTAGATGCCCGAGCCACCTCAGCTGGCTCCTCTCGATGTGGAGGAGCAGTGGCTCAACTTCGAGCTCATCCCGGCTGACAGAGCTCCTCACCCTATCTCTAAGGGAGCGCCCCGCCACCCTGCGGAGGAAGCTCATCTCAGCCGCTTGTATC
>JBAMYA010043993.1:0-12851 GCA_037176975.1 Arrhamphus sclerolepis | reverse complement strand
GAGCTGATGAGGAGGCGTGGCAGAGGGGTGAGTGAGCCTTCTCACACAGCATGAGCCAAACAGGCAAGAGTGTGACAATTGCAGGAACTCTGCTGGTTCACTACTGGAATACTGCCAGACTTTTGATGGGATATTGCCAGAAAAATGCTGGAACTTTGATATCTCATTACATGAATGTTGCTGTGACAATGGCGAAATCCTCATTCCCTTATCCCTGTCCAGGTTGTAGCTGTAACTATCTCTACTGTAACTGTCCCACCTATGTTGGACCCACCCGTCTTTGTGGTGGATGGTACTGTTCCTGCCATTCACTCAGACACATATTGTGGGTTGTTAGTACCACATGTATCTCCCACTGTGAATTTAACCTCCATTCAAAATGGTAAGGGTATCCACAGAGTCATTAACCCCACTCGTGATCCAGTTCTTCTGGATGGTGGATGCCCCTTAGGTCAGGTTTTTGCAGTGATGAGTCGCCCACATGATGAATACACAATAGTATCTTCAGTCACAGTTAGTGAAAAACCAGATTGTCCAATGCCTCCTGTGTCTTTAGATGATTCTTTTTTATCCTCAGAAAAGCAGTCACAACTTCAGCAACTCATGAAGTACTCATGCTCATGATTATAGCCAGAGTACTCTAGTCACACTTGACATCAGTGCCAGCGATGCCACACCATTAAATTACGCCCACATAAAACATCCCCAGCAACCCAGGCGATCTTGCAGCAGTAAGTGTCAAAGCTTTTGGAGCATGGGGTGATTGAGGAATGTTGTAGGCCATGGTCAGCACCTGTGGTGCTAGTCAGAAAAAAAGACGGAACCCACAGATTTTACATGGACTTCCGCCACCTAAATGCAGTTACAATTAAGGATTCACATCCCCTGCCTCGGGTTGATGTGATATCACTGACTGCTTACACCATCTTACACACAAAGACATGGCATTCATCTGGTCGATTAAAGCTGAGGAGGTCTTTTCAGTACTAAAGCAGGCCTTGACGTCACCACCAATCATGGCTTTTCCAAATTTTTTAAAACCTTTTCTTCTCTGCATGGATGCTTCACTCCATACCATTGGCTCTGTCATGTCACAGTGTATTAATGGTAAAGAACATGTAATTACATATGCCAGTCATCTGCTTTCGGCATCATACGTTTGACCATGAACTGTGGGCCATTGTTTGGGCTGTTCGTCATTTTCGCCATTATCTCGTAGCTCACCCTTTCACCATTATTACTCATCACAAGCCCTTGGTAGGCCTCAAGAAGTTGCCATTAGACCAGGTTCCCACTGGATGGAGAGTCCGCTGTTCTGTGGAGTTACACCTCTATGACTGGTGCATAGTCCACAGAGATGGTGCCAAACATCAAAATGCAGATGCTATATCCCTGAACTCACTGGGAGTCAGTGCCTTACTCTGCTCACCATTACACAACTGTCAGATAAGGCGACACAAACAGGTGACATGATTGCACATTCAGACACTACCTGGAGCTGCATGCCAATTAATCATGTGCAAATCCAAACTGAGTGGAATATTGCACCACAACAACAGGCAGACCCAGACCTTGCTATGGTATTTTCTTGGGTTGCAGCACGCAGACAACCAGCATTGTAGAAAATGTACGGGGCCTCTCCCTACCTAAAGAAAATATGGCCCCAGTTCAGTCGCCTTACCGTAGTCAATGGACTGTTGGTCAGAAGTTCCCTCTCCCCTCCCGGAAAAGAGCAAGTAGTGATTCCTACATCTCTCATTCCTGACATACTACATTATGTCCATGGTCAACCAGGTGCTCTTGACTATGGCTTTGCCAAGGCATTAGACTAGGCATGACAAAACTTTTTATGGCCATATTTTTATTTATTTGAAAGGTCCTTATGGTTCACCAGCACAAGCATTTTAACACAGCGTTTTTGAATTATTATGATAAAGTAGATCTATGATTACAGTTTGATATGGAGTGAAATTAAATGTTTGAGAGGAATCATGATGCAACATACACATGGGTCAAAGTTTACGTGATGGACCGCACATTCACCTGTCAGGTTTGTTTTTTATAGATCACAACCTTTGCAAGGAAAGTGGTGTATGCAAGTTTCAGGCCCTTTGGATGTACACAACAGTTATAAATGAGACCCCTGGTAATGTTATGATAGTGTTCCTGCAAATTTCCAGCAATGATCTGGAATTGTTCTGGCAGTGTTCCTGCATAATTCCTGCAATGTTCTGACAGTGCTCCTTCATATTTCCAGCAATGTCCTGGCAGTGTTCCAGCATATTTCCAGCAATGCTCTGGTAATGTCCTGGCAGTATTCCTGCATATTTTCAGCAATGTTCTAGAATTGTTCTGGTAGTGTTCCTGCATATTCCCTGCAATGTTCTTGCAAATTTCCAGCACTGTTCTGGTAATGTTCTGGGAGTGTTCCTGCATATTTCTAGCAATATTCTAAGTGTTCCTTCACATTTCCAGCAATGTTTTGGCAGTGTTCCAGCAACATTCCTGTCGTCTTTGGGTCTTATGCTCCATACCAGCATACATCTGTAACTTATAACCAACAAATTCATGTTCTTGTATTTACCAAATTCTTAGATGTTTATTTTATTATTCTTCCTCATAGGATTAAAAGTGGTGGTTCTAACTTTCACACATGTTTGTTAAAGTAATAATGATGTTCCTCTCATATTTCTCCTGAATTCTCTGCTCCTCTACATGAGTAATGAGGAAGAGCCTCTCAGTAATTCAAACGTTGTCCTCAGACTCATGTGCTTACAGTTTTTCCTCTCGAGTCTTTGATTTTTCAGTCGGTCGTGCACATCTGGTTTTCTGTCGGCGTGGGATCAAACTCTGACTCTGTCAACAATGCCGTAGCTGCTGCTTTTGATCAATTCTGTTTTACTTGAACCTGCTGCTCGGCTCTTATAAAAACCATATATTCTTTGGATGGTTTGAAGGCGGGCTGCGGTTTTGTCTCATACATTTTCAAAATAGATCTGAGTTTTGCAGCTTTCTTTCCCTCCCTGTACATTCTCATGTACTTTCAACACATCATTATCACGTTGTTGACCGTGTGAGGTTTCAATGGGTCCCCATTTCTTTCTTTCATTTTTTTTCTTTTCTTTTCTTTTCTTTTCTTTCTTTCTTTCTTTTTGTCTTTAGACAAAATATAAAATAAAATGGTTTCTGAAGAGTCATTCTGTCTAAAATAGGATCATAGACACACAACTATTTATTTATTTAATTTATTTATTTATTTTGGAAAAAGAAAGCAACGTTTATCTGAAAAAAAAAATCACAACTTTTAATGAAAATTATGACTTGATATGATGAATTAAATCATAAATTTCTGTCCTAAAATCGAGAATGTTTGCTGGAAAATTGGTCATTTTGAACCTCCTATTACCCCCTTTGATTTTATTTTATTTTATTCATTTATTTTAATTTAATTAAATTATTTTAAACTAATTTAATTTTGGTTAAATTAATTTAATTTAATTGATTTTAAGAACTTAATTTAACTTAATTTTTATTTAATTTAGTTTTTATTATTTTTAGTTTAATTAAGTTCATTTGTTTTAATTTAATTTAATTTAATTTAATATAGTTTTTTAATTGAATTTATTTTCATTTAATTTCATTTAGGTAATTTTAGTTGTTTTTATTTAATTTTATATTTTATTTTATTTCTTTGAAACTAATTAAATTAAATTAAATTAAATTACTTTTAAATTAATTTAAGTGATTTTATTTCTTTTATACTAATTTCATTTCAGTGCATTTTATTTTATTTTATTTTTTTATTCCATTTCATGAACACTTACAACGTTCCTCTTAGTTGTGGGGTCCCCTCTGAACCGATACTTTATAGACGTTACATAACATGTCAGCAGCTCGTGAAACTATGAGAGGACTTTTAGCAGAATTCCCATCAGGAAATTAGAACTTCACAGCTGAAAAAACTTTAAAGGTTTTATCTAGAAAATTCAGTTTCAGTTGCTGCATGTTTAGTTAGAGAAAGGTTAGAGAGAAAAAAGAACAAAGACAATTGATTGCTTGATTTTAGGTGGTTAAACTGGACCTAAAATTAATATTTAAGTTGGTCAACTGATTTTTACCTGATTAGTCTGAATCAATCAGTGACTGAGAGGATCAGTGAAACATTTTAAAGGAAAGATAGCATAGACATAGACATTAGAAAACTGAATGAGATTCTTCCAGACTTCTTGGACTTCATAAAACAAACAAACAAACATTAAAAAAACTACCACCTTCAAAAGGAGAGCAACAGCATCAGAATTAAATAATAACACGTGTTAAAGAGCACAACAAGAATATAATAACAAAATCCTACAGAAAAACAGTTTAAGCTTGCGGGTACGTTCTGTTCTCAAATCTTGTTGTTCTTCCTTACTTCCAGACTTCTGGACTTCTTTTTCTGAACTTCTTCTTGGACTTTTTATGAATTTCTTCCGGACTTCTAGACCTCTTTTTAGACTTCTTCTTGGATTGTTTCTGGACTCCTGGACTTCTTCTGAGGTACTTGTGAACTTCATCCGGACTTTTTCCGAATTTCTTCTGGACTTCTTCTGGGCTTCTTCCAGACTTTTTCTGAACTTCTTGGACTTCTTCTGAACTTCCTCTGGACTTTTTCTGAACTTCTTCAGGAATGCTCCCGGACTTCTTCTGAGCAGTTTCTTGAGTTCTTCCGGACTTTTCCCATTCTTCTTTTGGACTTCTTCCAAACTTCTTCCGGGTTTCTGGCAGACGTCTTCCGGGCTTCATCCAAAATTCCTTCTGACTTTTTCAGGCTCCTTCCAAACTTCTTCCGGACTTCTTCCGGGCTTCTTCAAGACTTTTTCCCAACCAGACCACGACCACAAATCACACAAATCTTATCCATTCATCCAAAACCTCTTTAAAAAAAAAAAAAAACAAACAAAAAAAATTTTTTTGGGCTAAAATTATGACCTGATACAATGAGTGAATTTAGTTTAAACTTTCTTTTTTAAAATCCAAAACTTTTGCATGAATGAATGAATGATTGAAACAAATTTACATAATTAAAATTAATAATTAAAAGTTTTTGCCAAATCATGACTTTTTTTTTAAACTTATATTTGGACTTTATGTACCTATAAACATTATATTTTGTGATAAGATCAAGATTTTGATAAGATTGTGCTTTTAGACTATTCATAAAAACTAAAATTGCTCATCTATTGATGTCAAACTGTGAATTTTTATCTATTTATTTATTTTATTTTACGTTTGTTTTTTAGGATTTCACATTTTAGCTTTAGGGTTATGTATTTTTTTGATGTAAAATTGTGTAAAATTACAAAATTGCAATTATTTGACAAGAGACTTTCTTTATTAAATTCCTAAATTATATTTGAAAAAGATTTTGACATAAAACCAGGGTAACCATTAAATCATTTTGACACAAAATCAGGGAAAGGAGGTTTGAAAATGAGGAAGATCTGGAATGTTCTCCATCCTCATGTAAACAGAAAACATGGAAACTTTTGGAACTTTAGTTACTTCAGTAAATTTGGTAACTTTATTAAGTTTAGTAACTTCAGTAACTTTAGATACTTCATTAACTTTAGTTACTTTAGATATTTCATTAACTTTAGTTACTTTATTAACTTTAGTGACTTCCGTAACTAATAACTTTAGTAACTTTGTTGCTCTAGTAACTTTAGTTACTTTTTTAACTTAATAACTTTGTATCTTCAGTAAGTTCAGAAGCTTTAATAACTTTAGTTACTTTAGTAACTTTCGTAACTTCAGTAACTTCAACTTTAGTAACGTCAGTAACTTTAGTAGGTGTTAAAGAAAAGAGTGTTTTCCGTACATCTGCAACAGAGCATTTTATTTCCAGGAATTTCTATATTTCTTCCCTCTGCTGTTGAACCTTCAGGCTGATTTTTATTTTCTTTCACATTCCACCTCTCAGTTGCACCCACCGCCACCCCCACACCCACCCCCCACCCCCTCTTCTACCTCCCCCACATCATCTCACCTTTGCCTATAATTTTCTTCTGTCTCGAGGCAATGGCAGAGTCAGAGTGGTTTTATGTTTCTGCTTTCTAATTATCTCGCCTGAGACCTGAAGAGAAGACAAACACATCCATCTCTGGCACTCCAATCTATCCGAAGACATGGACTGTCCAGAACCTTCTAGAACATCTCAGCATCTCCTGGACCGACTGAAGGTCATGCAGATGTTCACTGGACCAGACTGAAGTTCCTGTTGAACTTTCCATCTTCTGACCATCCTGGTGTTTACCTGCACTTGTCAACTGGATGCCACTGTGGGATGACCGCTGGTGTGGCTGATCTGCAGTCCGACCTTCTGACCACCACATATTTATATATTTTTATACCAGAAATCTGGATATTTTTGTACTACATGTTATATATAATTTGTCCCTCTCCTCTCACTGTCCTTCATCCTCTCTGTCCTGTCTCCCTCCTCGTGTCTTCCTTTACCCAGCTAGCTATCAGCAGGAGGGAATTTGCAATCTTGCAAAAATAATTCATGTCAGAACAAAGTGAATTTTTAAAGAAAAGAAAACCTGGGAAAAAAAGTCTTAATGTACTTTACAAGACTTTTAAAATACAGGGGTACACCCTGGACAGGTCGCCACTCCATCGCAGGGCCACACAACCATTCATATGCTCACTCGCACCTAGGGACAATTTAGGAACACCAATTAACTTAACATGTATGTCGTTGGACTGTGGGAGGAAGCCGGAGCCGGGGAGAACCCACACAAGCACGGGGAGAACATGCAAACTCCACACAGAAAGGCCCCTGGATGTTTATGTTACAAAGGAGCAAATTTACATTAAAAAAGTCATATTCTGTGTATATATGTGAAAAAGTTGTCATCTTACAACAACAAAAGTGTAATTTTAGAAGAAAAAGCTGTTTTCTGTTTTGTTTTGTTTTTTTAAATTCTGAAATAAAAGTTTAGTTTTTACTAAAAAAAAAAGTTTATTTACAAGGAAAAAAGGTGAAAAAAAAAGTCTTTAAAGCACCATTTATTACTGAAGTTCATTTTGTTTTATCCTATTTCATTTTATTCTATTTTAGTATATTTTCGTGGGCGTGAAGTTTTGGCTTCTCAACGGCAGCATCGTTAGTTAATTATGGCTGAGCTCATCCTCGAGAAGCTCTGTCTCTTTACACGTTTTCCTTTCGTCTTTAAGAGCAGAAAAATGAAAATAAATGATAGGGAGCTGTTTTAGTTTCCTAACGTACTGACGCCGTATGGATGGTTTATTTGACGAAACCACAATACCATGGTGAAATTGACTCTGCCACAGTTCCCATGTGGAGATACTGTCAAAAGAGAAGTTTAATAACGTTATTTTTGGTGGCTATCCAGAGCTAACACTCCCTGGAGCCTGGCAGAGGCTTGAACCCATCATGTACAATGTTCCTGCCTGGAGCAGCATTTTTGAGATTGTTCCAGAGTATTGATGAACACGCTGGAGAAGTTTGAACTCTTTTATCTGAAAACAATGCAGGTTTGTGGGGGTTTTTTTTGGGATTAAAGTTCTGTCCCATTGAAAGGTCCATGCGTTTGAAAAACTTCTTCAATGAAAAACATAAACATGGAGGAAGTCTGTTTTGTGTTCAGGCATCTGCTGAAGTATCGAAACTCCCATTTGGTCTCCCAGTACAGATGTGGAGGTGCTCAGACCGGACTGGGGCCTCATCTTTCGCGTTGACTGAACAGGACCCATATCTGTCCTTCTGACTGGACTGGCTCTGCATCTGAAACAACATCTGTACATCTGTCCTGCTGACATGACTGGACCCAAATC
This sequence comes from Arrhamphus sclerolepis, assembly GCA_037176975.1. Taxonomy (NCBI): domain Eukaryota; kingdom Metazoa; phylum Chordata; class Actinopteri; order Beloniformes; family Hemiramphidae; genus Arrhamphus; species Arrhamphus sclerolepis. Next base: position 5,009 of record JBAMYA010043993.1, on the reverse strand, counting down.
TGTCTCGCTGAATGGACAGGACCCACATCTGTCCCAATGACTGGACTGGACCCACATCTTTACCACTGACAGAACTGGATCCACATCTGTATCACTGACTGGACTGGATCCGCATCTGTACCAACATCTGTGCCCACATCTGTTCCACTGACTGGACTGGACCCACATCTGTACTGCTGTCTACATAAATCTTCCTTCGCACAGTCAGAGATGCTGCACATCTGGAGGACCAGGAGCTGGTCTGGATGAAGAGGGTTCATTAAAGCTGGTTTAGGTTCAGGTCAGGTTCAGGTCAAGTTCAGGTTTCTCTGGAGTGGTTGAAAGGTTAATGTTCCTGCTTTTACCCTTTTAATCTTTAAAAATCATGATATAAACCATTTGAGGGTCTGAGTCTCACAAATACAACCTCAGCTGAATAACAGCAGAAGAAAAGTATCTACTGATGATGTAGGATTCAAAAGACTTGACTGGGACTTGACTGTATCAACCCTTGATTTGACTTGAAACTTGACTTGTGACTTGAGAACAAATACTTGAGACTAACAGAACAATGACTTGGTCCCAGCTTTGGTAAAAACATCTGTCCAGTAGTTACATAACAATTTCAAAACAAAAGTATAAAACTTTAGAAAACTGCTGACATCTATCACTGTCAGGCACAGTGGTGAAGGAGTCATGATCTGGAACCATGAAGTCCTCTACAGATACATGAAGACCAGCGTCTGTGTTCTTGATTGTCTGAGGTTGTATTTGTCTCAGGGGTAGGAGGGTTGGATTAGAGGTTGATGTGACGGTTCAGATGGACCAGGACAAAGTAAAAACCCTATGAGTTTTGAGACAGAACTAAGGAGATGCTGGTCCAAAACATCAGGCTGGAAGACAAGTCAAACAAGAGGACAGAGACTTTCAAAGTAAAACAGAAGGTAAATTTTACAAACAGATAAGGACACAAGGAATACAGGGAAGAAAAAAAAACCAAGACGTATGATGCAACACAGCAAAGAAGACGTTTCAAATGATGGATGTCTTTGATTCACGTTTGTGGACTCTGTTTTCACTCTGGAGGTTTTAGAGGTCTGCTGGGGCAGCTGTGGGGAAACCCAATCAGAAAATTCTCTCTGTGCCACAGGATCTGTCTCCCAGATGTTTGGATTGTCCTCGTTAATCTCCTTATGATGGTTCACCACAGAGGCCTCTTCCTGGTGAGACTTAGAGAGACCGCTTTACCCCCGAAATAAGAAAACATGAAATAAAAGAGAAAAAGATGTGAAACCACCTTTAGGAGTTCTGCTGTTCTGCTGCTCAGAAGAGACTGAAGACAGAACAAAACTAGTACGCAGAAAAGTTATCTGCCAAAGCAACACGTTCAGGACTGAAATGACGGATGGAGGGCATTTACAGTCTACCTAAGAGTTCATCCTCTCAAGTTAAGGTTGACTCAGGACTTAGTTTATGCCTGGATACTGCTGAACTGTCTTCTGGAGTCACTGAGGAAGACATCTGGTCCAGAACAATCTCCACCTGGTCCTAAACCAGCTCCGTCTAGTCCTAAACCAGCTCCGTCTGGTGCTAAACAATATCTGCCTGATACTAAACCAGCTGTGTCTAGTCGTAAACCAGCTCCATCAGATCCTAAACTGGCTCCACCTTGTCCTAAACCAGCTCCATCAGCTTTGGTCCAACTGGTCCTAAACCAGCTTCATCTGGTCCTAAACCAGCTCCGCCTGGTCCTAAATCAGCTCTATCTAGTCCTAAACCAGCTGCACCTTGTCTTAAATCAGTTCCACCTGGTCCTAAACCAGCTCTATTAGTTTTGGTCCAGCTGCTCCTAAAGTAACTTCATCTGGTCCTAAACCACCTCCATCAGGTGCTAAACCAGCTCCACCTGATCCTAAACGCACTCCACCTGGACTAAATCAGCTCCATCAGATCCTAAACCACCTTCATCAGCTTTTGTCCTAAACCATCTCCACTCAACCAGATCCATCCAGTCCTAAAACACCTCCACCTCTTTCTAAACCAGCTCCATTAGCTCCTGTCCAGCTGGTCCTAAACCATTTCTGTCTAGTTCAAAACAAGTTCCATCTAGTCTAAAATCAATTCCAGCTGGTCCTAAACCAGTTTCACTTGGAACTTGGGAACATAGGACCTAAACCAGCACCTACTGATCCTAAACCAACTCCATCTAGTCTCAAACCAGCTCCATCTGGTCCTCAACCAGCTCTCTCAGACCTCTCTGGAGGTTTTTTACTTCATACGTCTCTCAAAAATTGACAGGATGATGAATGATGATGTTTCTTCTTTGTAGATCAGTGGTTCTGGCGTTGTGTAACTGTAGTACTTCTGACAGACTCCTGAGCTCTGATCAGAAACCGCATTTCAAACCCAAATCTGGCCGTGTTAGCCTGCAATCATCAAAACATTTCTGAGGAAACATTGGATTTAGTTTCATTGAAATCTGGAATAACTGAGGACAGCAGAGCAGCCAGGCAACACTGATCAGCTCGTTTAACAGAAATTTTTTTTTTTTACTACCCTGACACATCAGAGCCACATCTGGATAGATGTAGGTCTGAAAATGGGACAAATAACCTCATAATCCAGGAGGCGGAGCCAATAGCTGCTCATCAAGCTGCCTCCGCACGCAATTGGTTAGTGCTACAACCAATCAGAGCAACAAAAAGGGTGGCATTCAAATTTCTGTCATCATCACATTACATCCTCTCAGAGATGCTCTATGAGAATTGACTGATGTGATTGACTTTACCAGGATAGACTGATCTGAATGGCTCCCCTAGACTTTTGTTCATAATCAATGAGCTCCAGTGAAGGGTAGCTAGGCAGACTTGCAAACCAGGAGTACATTTAGATATCTAAGTTAACAATGACAATAATAATACATCAAATTTATATAGTACTTTTGAAGGCATTCAGAGATGCTATACAATTTGAAGACAAACAAGACAGACAGTGAATGCATGTTTAAAATTATAGGTATGCCAGTGGGTTTTGAGGAGTGATCTGAAGGTTTGTATTGAGTCTGAATTCCTGATTTCTTGTGAGAGGGAGGTCCAGAGGTTAGAGGCAGTGGCAGCAGAGGCTCGGTCCCCAAGGGTCCAGTGCTTGGTTCTGATGATGGGGGTCAGAAAGTTGGATTCAGTGGATCTGAGTCTACAACTTTACAACAAAATTCAGAATTTATCAAACAAAAAACAAAAATAATGGTTTTATGGCAAAAAGTTGCCTGTTTTTGTCAAAAGCTCACAATCTTTTATTTATTCTTTGCATCAAAAATTTAATGATTTTAGTACAAAATGTTGTAATAATATAAAATTTGAAATATATGCCATACCATATATCACACCATATAATAGCATTCGTATTTGCTGCCCCACCAAGCTGATGGAAAATGAATTTTTAAATCTGATCGATTCCTTAAATCTAACTATGTCAGTTTCATGCCCCACACATCTGAGAGGTCACACACTGGATCTGCTCCTGTCACTAGGTCTTTGTATTGCAAATGTTGATCTCATAAACACTGCTGTGTCTGACCATTTCTTGACAGAGTTTGAGTCTTGTTGGCCCTCCCTCCCCCTCCCCACCCCTCAGCCTCATCACCTTACTCGTTCCATTAACTCTGCCACAGCCTCACATTTTTCTGACTTCTTTGACCTCACTCTCCCCTTTCATCCTTCTGATCCATTTTCTTGTACTGTCATTAAACTGGTCTCTCTTTTTCATCGGTCCTGCTCTCATACCTTGGATCAGATAGCCCCCTTAAAATTAAAACGGCTCAAGACCAATATCACCACAACCAGGGTAAATGACTCCACTCTTCCATCTACTGAACCTGCTGAAGGGCAGTGCGAAAGTAGAAACAAGATAAACTCCCAGTCTCCTTTGAAATCTTCCAACAGCATTTAAAGCTTTATTAACTCTCTGTTAAGGAAGGCATGAGATGAGTAGGACTGCAAGGCCCAGTCCTGAACTGGTTTAGGTCTTAATTGATGGATAGACTCTTTTGTGTGAAAGTAGTTAATCGGTCATCTTCCTCTGCGGCAAGTAAATGTGGTATCCCCCAAGGATCCATTCTATGCCCCCTCCTCTTCTCCCTTTACATGCTGCCCCTGGGCTCTGTCCTTAATAAGCATAACATTCATTACCACTGCTACGCCAAAGATACACAGCTCTACCTGCCCTTCACTCCAAATTGCACTTCCACCTTAAACAAACTGTTTAGCTGTCTTGAGGATGGTAAATTTTGGATGGCATGCAACTCTTTGTAACTTAATGAAAGCAAAATTGAAATAGTTGTATTTGGCTCCTCCTCCTCTGTAGCTAGCCTTGGTGATGTACTTAGTCTTCAGTCATCAAATCTACATAGTCAGAAATCTGGGCGTTCTACTAGACAGCTCCTTAAATTTCAACAAGCAAGTCAGTAGCGTGGTTAAAGAGAGCTTCTATCAATTAAGAACCATAGCCAAGCTGAAACAATTCTATCCCCAACAGACCTTGAAACAGTCATCCATGCATTCATCAAATCCTGTTTTACAGTACTGTAATTCCCTGTATGTCTCAATCAAATCTCAATATACTCCAGTCTGTACAGAATGCTGCTGCAAGGTTCCTTACCAACACAAAAAGAGGTAATAAATCATGCCAGTTTTAGCTCAGCTACACTGGCTTCCACTTAAGCTCAGAATTGAGTTTAAATTTTTACTTTTTGTTTTTAAAGCCCTTAATGGTTTAGCCCCAATATACATTTCTGAACTTCTGCTACCACACTCTGCATCCAGGTCACTCAGGTCACAAAAACAATCACTCCTTACCGTCCCACGTTCATGCCTCAAAACCTGTGGTGACCAAGCTTTCTCAGTAGCTGCTCCAAAGCTCTGGAAAACCTCCCTCCACACATCAGATTCCTGATGTGACTATAATCATATCAGACCATACCATATATCATGTCATATCAAATATCATTTCATATCATATATCTATATGATATG
>JBAMYA010043992.1:0-12851 GCA_037176975.1 Arrhamphus sclerolepis | reverse complement strand
GAGGTGGAGAGAAGCTGCTTTAAGGTGGAATAACTGAGGTGGAGAGAAGCTGGTTGATGTCAGAAAGTCAGGATTTACGAATCACTGAAGAAGATTTTACAACTAAATGTGTTTAATTTTCTTCAAATTTGATTTCTGTAAAAAAAAAAAAAACTTTCTTTTTTTGGGACAAAATGTTGACATGACAAAAGAATTTGAAATAGTTGTTGGAAAAAGTTGATATATTCCAGCAAAAGAAAAAAAAGTCATTTTAGGTTTATAAGTGTAAGTTAAAAAGTTTGCAACAAGAAGTTTTTCATTTTTGTCAAAACTTAACTGATTTTCTCAAATTTGTTTGAGGTAAAAGTGTTGAAATTATAAAACTCTTGTAGTTTTATGTTCTAATGTGGCAAAAAATTGTAATTTCCTTTTAAAATAGTTACAGTTGTGATTTGAGTTTTATGACAAAAATGCACTTTTTAATACAAAAAAATAGTTCAGATCTTGGAAAATTCACCATTTTACTGCAAAATTAGTTTTTTTTAAATACAAAAATAGCCTTTTTTATTTAGTGATTATGCATGAAAAAATTGTGGTTTTAGTACAAAAGTCAAAATTTTAAAAATTAAAGTTACAAATTTTGTGAAATTTGAGATTTTAAGACATTTATTTATTTTATGACTGAATCCAGAAACTAGCACAAAATCTGGCATTGTTAAAAAAAATGTAATAAACAAATAAAATGATTTTTAAAAAATGATAAAAATCACAAACTTAAAGAAAATGATTAACTTTTTGTTGTATTTCCTTTTTTAAATCCACTGTGATGGTGCAGAGAGATGAAATCGTTAAAAACCAAACAAAGCCTCTGAGGTCCAGGACTTGAGGGTTCACCTGAAACTCATCCGTCCGTCAGATGTTCAGATGATCCAGCTCAGCCTCCCGGTTCTCTGCCGGTTCTCCATCAACCTCCAGACTTCTGAGACTCTTTCTGAGACCTTCAGAATCGTCGTTTGTCTTTGTGAAATAGAAGCTGGAAAACAAACTATTTGTGCTGCATTTAAAACCATCATTTGTGGTTTATTTCAGGTCATCTGAACACTGAAACTAAAGAGCATCTGAGCCTTATTTGTTTAGTTTTTGTGGTTTTTCTTTCATGGGTTAATCTAATGTGGTTGAAAGGCTCCAGCAGCTAAGGGCAGAGTATCGTTGAGGAGTAGTTTCCTGAACGCTGCTTTGTGATCATATTTCCGTTGTTAACTGATAACTTTGGGCACTTTTTGATTTTGGGAATTGTTTAATCAGACACACACTGTCGTGAAAAATAAAGACCCAAGAATCCAAAAAAGCAGCTTTCAGTGTTAATGTGGATAAATGTTGGCAACTGGCCTGGTCCCAGTTCAGGTTCATTGTTTGCTGTGTGAGTCAAACGCAGAGATTTATGTTGGTTACAGAGAGCAAACATGTACATTTAAACCCCGCTCCGGAAGCTGGAGGTTCATTTTCAGTCTGGACGTGGAGTGGGTCTCCTCTCCGACGGCAACTGGGAGTGCTGGGAGGCTGCTGGGAGACTGACCGCCTGGGAGTGCTGCAGGACAGGGAGGAGCTCACGGCAGCACCCGCTGCTGTACTTATGTACTTCTGTACTTCTGTACGTCACTCTGTACAGTTGAAAACTGCAGCCTAGCAGGACTCGCCGTGAGTCGGCCTGGAAGGATCCAAGGACGGAGCTCAGCTTCAGGCCGATCCACGCTTCGGCGTAGCAGTGACGCACGTAAGCTACTCACGGCCCCGATGCCATCTCTAGCGTTTATTTTTGTGTTATTGTTTACAACGTTCTGTAATTTCACCACTGACCACTAGGTGGCATATACGTAGCTCAGACAAGTGGTGTCAGTAATGGGACTCCTCCCCCTCCCCCCACGTGGATGTGTTGCCAAACAACCACAAAAAAGCCAATGACGCATGTATGTATGAGGAGCAGAAACAGAAACGTTTAGATCGGACGAATGCACAAACGTACGAAGATGGAGCATGACGCCGAGCTCAAACTGTACGATTTGGGTCGTCTCAAATCGTGGTGGTGCCACGACAGATATCAGCAGTGATGGTCCCAGAGTGTGACAGCCTGTCGCTGCCTGTAACATCTGTGTCAGCTAACCAACCAATAGGAACGCACCATGTAATAACATCAGCGCAGTAACCTAGCAACAACGGGAAGAAAAATGTGAAAGACACTTCTTTATCTTGATTTTTACTTATTTTATGTATTTTTTATTTATCCTGAATTACGCTCACTCACACTGGCTGAACTCAGATGCGTAGAGGGAGGGGTACAGGTGTGTTTGTTAGATCCACCACGGAGGCTCACATTGACCTCCCCTCATCTCTGATTTAATTTAAACTTTAACATTCTATATATTCAAGCAAAGACTAATGTCTTACAAGCTAAAGAGAAATGTTTCCCTGCTTTTTGATGTTTGATTACATCCATTACTTTTTGCACTGCATCCTGGGCACCAGCTGCCTTTTGACCTTTAACACTACATTTTTAGAGATGTATATAAGATTTATTTATTTATTGTACACTACTATTCATCACCGTGGGGACATTCATTCTCTCCATTTGACCACCACTGTCCATCCTTCGTTTGTCAACATCTGTACGTCAGCACCTCAAAAACTAAGACTATAATGCAACCAAAAAAAATAGCCAATTTTCAAAACTAAATGTAAAACTAAAACTACAAATGCGCTTCTTAAATGAACTAAAATTAAAATAAAATGATCAAACAAACTGAAAAAAAATTGAAACAAAATATAAATAAATAACTGTTATGATGTTGATAGGAACACACTATGAAATAACATCAGCGCAGTAACCTAGCAACAACAGCACCAGATAAAAAGGAGAAACAGGAAGAAACACATGAAAGACACTTCTTTTTCTTGATCTAATTTATTTTCTTTTAAAAGCACGCCAACACCACTAACTAGATAAATAGACAGATAGATAGATTCATATTGTTAATTTTTTTTCATTTTGTGTATGTGTTTGTATTTATTATACAATGGTTTTGACAGGTCTGGAATGAATCAATACGAAATATGAAACCTGAAATACCAATTTCATTTACTGCAATATGACTTGAATTAATCTTAAAGACTGTAAAAATAATAAAGTGGCCTTTACACGTGATGTTTTTTCAGTTTTTTTTCCTCAAGATTTGCTCCGTTTTTGTAGCCAGCACCTACTGGCCACTTGAGGGATTGCAATTACTACCCGGAAGTGTGGTTATTTTTTATTTTTATTATTTTATTTCTTTTGTACCTTTTATTTCACCAAATGTAACAACGAACATGGCATTTGAACAAAATATCACAAAACTATAGGATCATATGGACAAGCTAACAGAAGGAAGTGTGGTTGTTTTCGGGCGTGTATTTTCCACCTGACGCGTCTTTTACTTTGAAAGAGCACGTCGCCTCGTAGCGGTTTCCGGTTTAACGGTCCTGCTTAGCTTGACTTCAGCGGGGAAGAGGAAGCTCACTCTCAAACACAGAGGGAGACTGGACGCAGCTGGAGATGGGAATCAAACTGTACTACACCACCGTCACTGCCTCGCGCACGGTGAGTCCTGCGGACGTTATTTTATTGAAGTTGAACGTTTATTTTTATTTTATGTTAATTTTTGAGTGTCCAGCTCCGCTAACAGCGTCTCGGTCACAGACACACCCAGCAGCCTGTCAGGAATAACAGCTTCCTCTGGACCAACAGCGGGCCTAAACTGCTCATTTCCTCTCCGTGTTATTATAAAAACCTCACTAATAAAAGGCTCCGCGTGTCCTGTAGATTCGAGTTTATCTCGTGAATTCAAGTCAAACTTAATAGACACGTTAAGACGAAGCGGAGTCGCATTACTCATTTGAATTCTTACGTACATACTCATGTATATTAGTTTTTCTACCCGGCAGAGCAGCTTACAGTGTATTTATTTCGCTTAAACTTCACCTAACAGAGACCAAGAAGGCATTAAATCATGTTGGTTCCTGGAACGGGACAGGAATAATCTAGTTGTGACCACATGTTTCCGTTATCTGTGGATAACTGTGTTGCGCAGAACTACATTGAAAAAACTTAACTTTAACTTCTGTCTGCTTCTGTTTAAAAACTTTACAGCATTTTTAAAGTTTCTGTACAACTATTATGAGTTTATCAATTCAGATAAAAGGAACGGCATTGATTGAAAGTGATATCCATCTTTCAGATGTGAATGTTCATAGTCCAGCTGTGGAAGATCGGTGGTCAGATTTAGTGACTAAACTTTTGTAGTCAGAGCTGCTTGTTCGATCATATTTCAATACCATTTAAGAAGTAGGTGGTTGGTTTAGTCTTTAGTGCATGCTTTGCTCCACATTTCTGTAAATAATATTTTAGAAAGAATCAATAAACCTTAAGAAAGTAGGATAAAATGACCCTCAAGTGTGCTTAAATGTTGTTTATCCCTCCTCTGGACCAGACATCTGGTATCTATTAGGTGAGAGGAAATCAGTACCAAGGAAGTTATGTGACGTGCATTAGTTTTTAACTCTTTCATGTGCACCAGGTTTAATTGGGAGTCCATTTCTGGTACTATGATTGGGGGGGGAAAGATCCTTCAAGACGCATCTGTCAAACTGAAGGCCCACGGGCCAGACCTGGCCCACCGCATCATTTTAGGTGGCTTCTGGTGACATTTTTAAAGAACAAAACTACTGTTAAAAAGTCACAATTTTACTTTGTAATTTTTTTTAAAATTATTATTAATCAAAACATGCAGTTTTACAAAAGTCATGATTTACTACAAACGTATGAAGACAAAGGCTGATGGTCTGCAGGGCTTTGCTGCCTGACGCACCTCCACCGGTGCCCCTGTTAGCACCTCTCTGAGCATAAACGGGTCATCAGCTGGGGACCACCAGTCATGGATGTTTTTCTCCTTGAACCCCAGTACATCTCCTGCTGATGTCCTAGGTGTTATTTGCCCCCCAACCCCTATCCTTCCTCCATAGCCACAGCCAAAAGCTGCCCTTCTCTGTGACGCCTTCACATGGCATCCAGCTCCCCTGCTGCCTTTGAGGCACTGCTTTGCTGTTAAGGTGCTCCTGCTTGGTCCTTGTCACTTCTGTCACCACCATGGCTTTCTGCTCTTCCTTGATGGCCTTTGACCAGAAGAGGGGAGGTCTTGCTCCTCCCAAGGACTACTCGACCCTCCTGGTCTCTGCCGACTACCTTGCGATGTCTCAGCCTGCTGATTGCCATGTCGACCTCCTCCTGGGCTTTCCACTTCCTCCCAGTTCATATGTTGGAGCCAGCCGTTCTCACCAGTTGGCCAGTGGATTCTCTCAGCTCCATCACTGTCCGGGCCTTCTCCTGCTTGCACCCCAGGCTAATGGATCGTAGTGGCAGCTGCAGCTTGTCCCTGCTGAAGAGGCCTACGTCTGACGGGCATCTCGACAGTCCCAGCCACTTCCTGATGAATGAGCTTGCAACCCTATCCTTCTCGTCTGCCACCAAGAGCTCATTTTCAGAGGCCACATCACCCTTGGGTACAGTATGAACTGGTAGCTCCATACTTTGTACTTGACGGGGGGCTGGCTCAGGTTGACCCTGGCCAGGCCATCTGCGAGCTGCTTCCTCGCTGCTTCCTTGCTGCTTCCTCCATCTTCCTGTCAGAGAGGTACGGCCAAGGCTGTGGACGGGTTGACTTGCCAGCAATGGGATCTCTTCACCACCTGTGACAAAAGTGAGATTGGCGGGTTTGATCTTCATTCTTGCCCCCCTTACAAGCGCGTCAGTCCTCTGCAGCAGTCTCAGTGTTCATGCTGCTGCCTGGAGGATGGTCGTGATGTCATCCATACTGATGGTAGTCTTTGCCCTGTTGGTAGCCATATTCCTCCGATCATCTTCCTCGCGCCTGTAAGGATGATCTCGAAGGCTGCAACAAAAAGGATGGCCATGTCATCCCTAAAATCAGAAACGTGAGGTTCTACATCAGAAATCTAAAAAAAAAAAAAACAAAACAACAACTTAGAATTATGAGATGCTGAATCAGAAACGTTTTCTGAAAATTTGGAGCTTCTATGTCAGTAAAATAATTCCAAGACTTTGAGATCAAACTAAAATAGATAAATGAATAAATAAGTTTCAGATTATTATAAGTTTCAACTTGGATCAAAAACTCTTAAGTCAGAAATTTAAATCTCAGAATTTTAAGACCTGAAGTGAAAATTTAGAGCAGCTAAGTAAAAGTTTAGAAACACCAACTTGGGCTGTTTTTGTTCTTAATTTACTAATTTTAAATAACGAGCCTGTGTAGATTTTGGAGGTTCTTTAAAGTAATTAGCTGCACACATCTAAACCTGACTGTTAGCCCTCGGTACTTCCTAACAAACAGAACCTTTTCAGTTCTGTGACCTTTTAGATCTCTCCCAGGCTTTTATAGCGTCCCTGAGCATGTCTTTGGTTTGTGGACATTAACGCTGTCTGTCCTCGCTGTGGTTGGGTGTGGTCACACTTTCCAACTTCCTCAGTCGCCCAGAAAGACAGTTGACGGTTCACACGCGTATTAATCATCACACCAGTCAGATGGACCTTTCTGTCTTTGTTTTTATTCCCACTCCTCGTGCGAGGCTCTTCCCCAGCACCTGATTGTTTTTTTTGTTTTTTTCATGTTGCTTCCAACGGCTTTGCAGCTGTTACTGTTTTTGCTGAATCTACCTTTTATAAATGAATAAATAGAAGCAGTGGATTGTGGCCAAAAGAGCTCTGAATAAATGAATTTCCCGCTTCATGGTGCCCCTGAATTAGAACATCTGCTTTGTGACAGTAGGAAGTGAATTCTGAAGCTTTGAAAGTCGTTAAAGTTTTCTGACTGAAGTTGTGATTTTTGTTTTTGTTTGTTGTTTTCCAGGTGAAGTCCCAGCAGGCCGAAGTGATGCGGATCCTGGACAGTAAAAGCATCCAGTACAAGCTCATCGACATCTCTGTGGGCGGCGAGCTTCGTGATGAAATGAGAAGCAAGGCGGGGGACCCCACGGCGGTGCCGCCGCAGCTCTTCAACGAGGACCAGTACTGTGGGGTGAGGAAATGACGCGCTGGTTAGAAACACAAGTTTCAGCCGACATTTTGGCTAATTTTAAATTTTTAATTAAATCCAGCTTTTTGGGTTTTACTTCCTGGGTCACCAGCACCAAGTTCAGGTGTGAACACACCTGACATGGTTCTTTTAACAGTTGAAGAGCAGAAGTGTCCGTGACTCCGCCCCCTGTCCCGCCCACAACTTGTGACTGACATGGAGACGGCTGAGCTGATGTGGATTTACTGGGAGGAACGGAGCTAAAAGCAGTAGATGTAAACGCAGCAGCAGAGTTTCAGCCTGTAAAGGTTTCTTCTTCCAGCATAATCACGTTACAGAGTACCATCAATACACGATCAATACACGATCAATACATGATCAATACATGATCAATACATGGCTGAAAGAATGAGGGGCAGCTGCTCTAAATCAGAATTCCCTTCAGGCCTTTGCTGTTATTTTAAATGTTTGTTTTCGTGAGATGTAAGTTATTACTTCCTACTCTTCACGAGTCGCTGTATTTACATTTTATTAAGTTATTTTCTACGTTTGAACATGGCAAAATGTAGATTCATTTCTTTTCTAGAGTTTAAGAGCATGATTCTGACTTTAAACTAAAATGTGAGCTCCCTCTAAAGATGCTGGTTTAGTTTCTTTGTTTAGAGGAAGAGAGAGACATTTAAGTTACTTTTTTTCATTCCACATGAAAAGAACTAAATGATCGTATTTACAGAAAAAACTGACGGTAAACTCTCAGGAGGGAAAATGAAAGTGATGGTGATGTTGGTATGAGACCAGTATCTCCCAGTCCTGCTCCAAGGCCGCCTGATGACCTCGCCGGCCTCCTCACTCCCCCGTTTTGTTTTTTTGTTAAAAAAACAAAACAAAAACCACTTTGAACAAACTCTGACCCATCCAGGACCGCTTCTCTGGTACTGGACTTTGATCAGCTCCGTTTTAATCTGCATGAGTTGATGACAAGTAGGTTACCTTTAACAGTTTAGTGCCAGTTACCATGGTGACAGTGACGTGAGGTCATGTAGCCACGGTGGATGATGGGCTTGGAGCAAACATGGCCAAGAAAAGGAAAGTTAATCCAGACGGAGTTTCTGCTTAACAGAGACGAGACCGCTGGACAGTGGACATCCCTGAGGGACACTGTTGGCTGGTAACTGAACACTGATGAGACCTGGGATGGAATAAAGTCCAGTCTCTGATGTTCATCCTAAAACCTTGACGTTCGTTTCTGTAACACTTACTGGCCTCTAGTGGTGAACTTGGAGAACTCCCGCCGTCCCAACACCCCCCCCCCCGAGAAACAGTATAATATCCAACAGATTCTGTCTCACCTGTCCATTTCTTCTTCTTCTTTCTCAGAACTATGAAATGTTTTCTGAGGCGGTGGAAGCCGACACAGTGGAACAGTTCCTGAAAATGGCGTGAACCCCCCCCCCCATCTCCTCCACCCAAGCCCTGGACCCTGTTGGAGACTGTGCACCACCCCCTCCCCCACATGATCAATGCCATGATGAGGAATGCCAAATATCTTTAATCCAGCTAATCAGAAGACGAACCCCCCCCATGCACTGTTAGACTCTTAACATCGTCTTAATGTTTCTTCTTCACGTGTCCATTTTCTTGTCTTATTTCTGAATCAATCAGCGCTACAAAAGTGCGACTAATCACATGATCGCTGGAGAGTCAACTAATCCACTGGATGGCAACATTTAAACACACAACTACACATCATCATCATCATCGTCAGTCTTAATGACTTTGCTGTCCTCTTGTAGCCTTCAAGTTCCCGTGTTGAACGTTCGGAGGAACCGGCGACGGCCGAGTTTCTAAACCCGATTAGGAATTGAAGCTGCTAACGACGGTTTCTGCTGTCGGAGCGGACGACTTCGACCAGTTTGGTTCGAGTCCTGGTGCAGTTTTCTGGGATAATCTCACTAAAACACATTAAAGATACGTTTGAGCTTTCTGTCCGCACAGATTCAGAACTCCATTTTAAACAGCAGCTGAAGACGTGTTGGAGGCTGAAAACATTAACCTGCAGGTTTCAGGGGATTTCAAACTCTGAAAAGCAAATTCAAAGGCTCATTTCACAATTCTGGTCACCAAGAAGAAAGAGGAGGGAAAAAAAACGTCAGTTCAGCGTCCTGAGGAGGAAGAGCTGAGAGGTCGTTCGTCTCCGACAGAAACCTCGGTCCGACATTCCGTTAAAGTTTAACGCAGAAGAATGAACACGTTTTGTTAAATGTACTAAAACTAAAACAGTTTAATTTGCTCATTTCTCTATAAATTGCTGTACGACTTGAAAACCCACACGGGAATCATGAGGCTTCCTTTTCCTTTCTTTTTCATTCATTCGCTGATCTCAGCAGAAATCACACACTCGTTCACATCTGTCCAGCTGTGACGTTCACATCTGTCCAGCTGTGACGTTCACGCACGTCTGTGCTGTTTCTGTACGTGGATACTCGTTGACGTTTTGCCTGTTTATTGATGTTTGTTGTTTAGACATTCCATTCTGAGCTCCTGCTTCGCTTTTGGACCAATCTACCTTTTTGGCCAAAAAAAAAAAAAAAAAAAAGAAGAGAATAGGGAGAAAAAAATGCTGTTGTCTTCCAAGAAGATTGTGAAAAGTGATTTATTGGTTAAGAAAATAAAAGGAGTTGAATCAATGTGTGTGAATGTTTTTTTTTTTTTTAAACTTCGACTGATGGAAGGAGCCGTTCTGTGCCGGTAAAAGCTCAGTCGGGTGGGGAACGGGTCGGGAATGTAGCAGAACAGTGCGGGACATCAGCCCGACCTGCGATTTTTAATTTGCAAGTCAATGAAGTTGGTGATTATAAATAAAACTGCTTCATTCACACACGAGCAGCTGAAACGCCACAGATATCCAACCATGACGCTGCAGATGTTGGTGAGGATTGGACTGATTTTTTTTTATTTTTTTTTTATCCGGTTTTGCATTATATGACTGCCAACTTATAAATATTTGAAAAGTCAATATTGCATTCTCTGACACCCATCTGCATATAGTAGTGATGTCACATTATTTTATCCTGGGCCCATCGTCACCATGGATACACTTAAAGGGGCAGGTATTCTTTATTTTCACCAGCAACTTTGTTGGATTTCCCACCAGATCCTGGCCTCATAGAATCATAGAAAAGTTTCATCCATCCATCCATCATCTGTACCCGTTTTGTCCTGTGCAGGGTCTTGGGGGGGGTCTGCTGGAGTCTATCCCAGCTCACTTTGGGCGAAAGACAGGGGTCCACCTGGTCTCCAGTCCATCGCAGGGCCACATGCAGACATACAACCATACACTCTCTCACTCACACCTAGAGACAATTTAGGAACACCAATTAACCTACGGAGCAGGTCTTTGGACTGGGAGGAAGCCGGAGAACCCAGGGAGAATTTTTTTTAACTTTTATCAGAAAGTTGTGACTTTTGCAGTGGAATCACATTTTTGTATCAAAAAAGAAGCTAATCTATGTTGTAAAGTGGCGAATTTTGCAATATCACATCTTATTTTCTTTTGTTGTAATAAAATTACAAAATTCACAGAAATCGCAGTTTTTATCATAAAATTTTGAATTTTGTACTAAAATAACTTTTTTCTTGTCAAATCTTTTTTTTCTTCAACAACCAGACACAATCACAAATGTCACAACATTGTGATTTAACCTTAAAAAAAAATTATTTTTTATTTTGGGAAAATATTGACTTTTTGCAACATTAATTTTTTTACTTAATTTTTGCTTTTTGCTTAAAAGTCAATTTTTTTAATAAAAAGGAGTATATTTTACAAAAAATCACAAGTTTTGACAAAAAGGGCAACTTTTTGTTGTAAACCTTTTTTGATCATTTACATAAACGAGCTGCTCTCAACCTCAGTTATTTTTTTTTTAATATTGCTTCATGAGGATGATATCTAGAAATAATATATTCATTTATTAACAAACAATTCTTATTTGATATAATCAACAGGGTTAAAACTGTCGCAACCAAAGAATCGAATTCAGCTCATTTCATGGAAAGTTTCTGGTTTCCAGGGGAACCAGTTGACAGATGATGATACTGGAAAATACTTTTCTTTCCTTTCAACTCATGAAACAGAAAAAAATAAATGATAAAACAATGTAAAAATGACATCCAGCACTGAGTATGAATAACAGAAGACACATTTAAGGACGCTAAAGTTTTGCGTGGAGTGGCGGCCAGCTTCACGCAGCTTACAAACGACGTTTGAAACATTGTTGTGTTGTTGTAATGCTTCACCTCAAATGTAGGTGGCGCAAATCATCTACGGTACGCCACCGCTGGAGGAGCAACAAGCGAAGAAGAAGAAAATCGCCCTACCAACGGAAATAAGTAATGAAATAAAGGAGTAAGCCTTCATAATAAAAGTCATCAGAAGACCTCCCACACAGGTATCTATAAGCTGTTTTACTCGTCACCATGGAGACAGAAATATGAAACAAACTCACCCTGAAACTGGAATATAAAATCATTCTGCAAGAAACTTGTCTGGTGTCATTTCCTTAAATATTCACTTGGTGTCACACCTTCAATAATTTAAAATAAAAATAATCAAATTATATGAATAATACTCAACAGAATGACTCTAACATCATTTATATTAATTTGATATTATTTTTTTACATATTATTTCTAAATAATGACACAAAATCAAGATTGATGTTAAAAAGTCTTTGATTTAATATTTCAGAATTTAACATTTTATAAGAGAAAATCTATTTTGAATTAATTTTTTTTTAGATTCTTCATTTTTCAACAGTGTCATCTTTTTGAAGCATTTTTGTGAAACTCAGTATTTTACAGCAATATTAAATGAAAAAATTGCAATTTTACAACAGTTTTTTTTCATTTTTTATCACAAAAAAGTGCAATTCTATAAAAGTTGTAATTTTATGACAAGTTGTGATGTGATTTTTCGTTTAAAGTCTTTGATCTGATTTTCAAGGTTTTAGATTTTATCACACAAAGTCTGCTCTTTTAACAAAACTTTTGAGTATTGTAAATTATGCAATTTAATAACAATTTGTGTCATTTTAGGACATAAAGTTATACTTATTTGTTTCTATTTAAGTTCATCATGTTTCAACAGAGTCAGAATTTTATTTTTAAAAAGTTTACATTTTTTGAAACTTTACTTTTCATCAAAAAATCTGCAATATAATATTTACAATGTCCTCACCAAATACATTAATAACACTCACTTTGATATTGAATTTTCAATACCTCTGCACCACCCACATAATAAAAGAGAATCAAAACAATATATATACGACAAAACAACACTTATTTTGTTTAAATTCTTCAAACCAATTTTGGGGTATTAAACATTTTAACGCAATGTATATTAATGTATTATTTCAGAACTCAGGCATTACAAGATTAAGTTAAAGAAAAATAAAAGTTAGTTCTTTTTAGTAAAAGTTGCAATTTTACAAAAAGTTTTTTTTTTCCTCACAACAATGTGAAATTCTTGATTTAGACAAAAAGTTGTGTCTTAGTCACTTTTTTTTTTTTTCAAAATTTTTGGTTTTTACGTAAAAATGTAACTTTATGACATAACCTTGTGATATAGAGTCTGATTGCTTGGCCATAGATGTGACTTTAAAACAAGTAGTACTTCAGATATATTATATTATATTATATTATATTATATTATATTATATTATATTATATTATATTATATTATATTATATTATA
>JBAMYA010043991.1:0-12853 GCA_037176975.1 Arrhamphus sclerolepis | reverse complement strand
TGCCATGTGCTCGGGGGTCAAGCTCTGGGTTTCTCAAGCGCCTAGAGATGACTTGTCGTAAATAGGCGCTATATAAAGAAATTGAATTGAATTGAATTGAATTTTATTGATCTGTTGTTCTACTGTTAAATACACATGGTTGGCATGGTAAAATAAATGAAGGTTCCCAGTTTGAACCACCAGCTATGTCTTTCTCCTGTGGAATTTGTATGTTTCCCTCTTGCATATGTGGTTTTTCTCGATCCAACCTTCATCCCACAGTCCAAGAACATGCATATCAGGTTGATTAATGATCCTAAATTATCGATAAGAGTAAGTGTTTGCTTAGTCAGATTTGACTCTGTGTGACCCTGTGAACGCCCTCATCTCTCACCCAAATGCTAGAATAGATTCCACCACCCCATAACCTTCACTAGGACTGAAGTAAGAATATTTTAAAAAAATGTATTGATAAAACAAAGTAATACCGCTATATTGCTGCTCTTCAAATGAACAAAACTGAGTTAAATCTGTTAACGGTATTGTTTCTCTGTTTAAATCCTTACGGTGGCTGTTTACTATATTCAACCAGATGATGGCAGTGCACTACTTTCTTTAACACTATCTCTGTACAGCCTAAAATGATGTCCTAGTGTGGCACATTCCTCACAAAAACAGAGTACAACGCTGCCTGAGGTGAATATTAGGAATAGATCGATGCCTGCTTTCAAGCATCATGTTGAATCAAGAGAACATCTGCAAGAACAGTAAGAAGAATGATGTTGTAGTTTGTCTCCACTGGCTGTGGGAGACTGATTGTCATTCCTGTGTGTTGCTCCCTAGTAGGTCATTTATTATTCTTTAACCCCGGGGATACCCTAGTGGGAAAGCTGCATCATCACCAACCAACACACAAGTAAAGATGGCAGAAAGGGGGTGCATTCTGGTAATTTAGCTGAAAAGGGAGGTGGCATCCCTCCCAAATCACCAATTCTCTAACACCTCTTTGTCTTCTCTTTTGTTCCCTCTTGATGTGTTAGTGTTATTAGTGGGTTGTCATTTCTTATAAGCTAACCCTCTACTAATTATTACCTATATATGCAAAAGTAGAAGCAAATACTTTAAATAAAGAGAGGTTTTCTCCGTTTATGTCTGTTTTAAACACATTGCTGCCTGAGTAGCAGAGTCTTTGTAAAACTGCACACAAAGCAGGCAGACGAGTAATTGAGATCATATTGAGCACCTCGACTCCTACGTATCTATGAGATGCTGCACTGATGAATAAATAATAGCGCGTCCTTTCAAGTACACCTTTGAAAAGAGCTGAAGTTTTAACCTGATGAAACAAGGAGACAGTTTTAGTCACCCAGACTACAAACCTCTTATTCAAGCTATACACAGGCTTTATTTTCCCTTTCAACGCCCCCAAACCAGTCTCATAAAGCCCCCCCCCCCATTGGGTTTTCTTTCATCAAAGAGAGGTATCATTGAGATGAAAACACAAAGGTCTCACATACGCGGGCCCAAATATGCATAGAAGCACATAGCAGACTCCACACTTTTGTTGCATGGCTCCGTCGCCCTGGGGGACCAATTTTTGGCAATAACAAGACAGCTGCACCCGCCACAGGCCATTCATTTGTGTCTTCATGAACAGATTTGTCATATTAATAAGTGATATATGGATCTAAAAGAGGGAAAAACCTTCAGTCTAATTTTGGCTGCAACAAAGAAAAACAGCTCAAGTGTCTTGCATAAGTGATGACATTGACAAGTAGCAGCCATTCAGATGAGTTGGTGAATCATATATCACTGTTACTTTTAGATAGAGCTCCGACCGGCCCTCTCAATTCTCCATCTCAAATGCCATCAAAGCCATGAGTGGTGATCCCACAACTCCGAGTAGAAAGCTGCTGAATGAAACTATATGATATATGATTCTATTCCCTCAGTGTCCTGACTTCAGTACAGTAATATTGCTATGGAAACACATTTATCCAAAGCAACAAATCAGCTTTCTGCTATGAAATAATAAAACTATTACTCCTAGGAGAGCTAATGCTGAGACATTTTTCAAATACAATTTAAAGTCAACAAAAGAACAATATATAATAACTTTCACATTTGCTGCCTGTGTCTCTGGAAACCTCTATGGTTATTTTGAAATGTGTTAAATTTCTTTGTCAATTAAAACACTTTCTGCAAACTGTGATCATTTTTTTTATGCCACAGAAACAATTTGTTAACTGAGCATAACTAACAATACCACAGTATCTCAATGACATTATCATCAAACAGGAAATATAAAAGAAAGAACATTCTTTTAATGCATGTCTCTACAGCCAGAGCATTTCAGAACTATTAGCATGATGAACAATTAATAAACAAATGCAGCACCACATCAGGAGTTTTCCAGTTTGTCCATCCTTTCCCTTCTAAGTTCACATTGTGCTGCATTTGCTGGAAGTGGGTAGTAAAAAAGTCAGACGCAGAAGAAAGAGTTAGAGTGGAATGGTTGGCTCCAAACTGGCTGTTCTACTGTATCAGCGTGGTGTTTTAAACCAGACATGTCACAGAGATTGAATTTAACCCTTGTAAATTTAACATTTGTAAAAAAAAAGGTCACATTTAAAACAGGACTATCAGCTGGTTAAGTAACAGCTGGAGCCCTGTCAGCTCATGTGGTGCTGCGGCTGAGCGTCAACTCTTTTTTTTTCTGCATTATTTATCTTACCAAATGTTAAAAATATTTGATGCAACTGCTGACAAACCCACTAAAAAGTAAGAGAGCAGAAAAAAAAGTCACTGAGAATAATCCTCCCCAAGCTATCTATCTATCTATCTCTGTGTGCATAGATTTAGAAAATGCATTTTTTTTTGACCCATTCTGATTGATCATCCAGTAATTCTTTTATTGAAAAATAATAAGAACGATTGATCAGTTTAATTAAGTAAATTATTGCTACGCAGAAAAGGAAATTAAATTGTATGCCCTGATGCGCCCCTGGCATGTATATTTGGCCCTTTACCCCTAATCAGATTCACTCAACTCACTGCTGGGACCCGCTTTCTTTTTTGTCCTGAATTGATCCCGTCGTCATGAAATGTATCTTAAAAAAATTCACAGGAAATCAAGTAGATTAATCAAGATGATGAACGGCAACTCAAAGCCCTTTCAACCCTCCACTCCTCCCGGCCTCTCTCTCCTCTGCCTCCCTCTCTCCCTCCCTCTTTCCCTCTTTCTCGTCTTTGAGTGCTGAAGTCGAAGGCGCTCGTTGGATGTTGCCAGTGCGCACTACGGCACCGCTTCACGCTTCACGGTACGGACCGTTGCTGCGGTCGAAGCACCTGCAGGCGCAGGATTTTAGGAGAAGAAAAGAGCAGTGAAACGAGGTGGGCAGCGACAGTCTGGGGGAGCATTTGAGATTTAAGAGAGGAGAGGAAGGATAAGCGGCCGGAAGGGCGGAAGGAGCGCACCATGGCTTCAAAGGAGACCACAGCGGCGGGCTTCGTCAACGTCAGCAAGGAAATCACAGGTGAGTTTCGCTTTACTTTTTTTGGGAAAGTGTGTAAGGCTGTTTTATTTTATTTTATTTTTTTAATCCCTTAATGAAGCCTCAAGGGTTAGGAAGAAGATATTTTGTAGGGGCAGACTGCAGGACTCGCATGTCTTTTATTTTAAACTCAGCTGCTCCACAAACAACCAAATTGATTTGAGGGAGTTTATCAGCACAGGAAACGTTCACTTCTGGATTGATTTAAGCTCCGAGGTGACCCTGATAGCGCTCATGGATGTCTTAAATCTCTGCCGTCAGAGTTATTCCACGTTGTTTTATGGTGCGTGCTTCTATTTGCAGTGATTTGGGAGTTTTTCCATCCATTTCTTTATGTGCGCGTGTGTGCGCGTGGGAGTTATGTGACTGGAAGCGCTTTGCGTGCAGAAGACAGCGTGGGTTCAACACTGAGCGCAGGCTGAGCTCCTGCTCTTCTTTCTGCTGGAGACGTTGGACAGGACGGAGCAGAAACGCATCAGTATGTTTGAAGTGGGAGATGTCAGGGAAGGTGTGTCCCTCACTGTTAATTATCCTGATGCGGCGCGTTAAGCCCGCTGTTTACCCGCTCAGGCTTGTCGAGTCCCTTCTGTCTGGCCTGGCGTTAAGCACCAGGCGGTATTAGGCTAATTAACACACCTGCCAGTGGAGGACAATATGGAGAGGTGAGGTGGGTGAACAGAAACATCAAAATGCCATAAAGTCAGAGAGGATATACAGAGATGAGGAAGGGGAATCTCGGTTTCTGAACCATCCTCTAACTCCTCCACCTTCCAGTCTTATGGGAGCAGATGCTGAGGTCACCAGCAGGTCTTGGGGTGCTGCATAGTAAGTTAAAAGGTTTAAGTGATTGGGCCTTACCAGCTTACTGTCAATAACTCCATGTTTGTCTTCAGCTGATCCCTCTTTTGGTCCACCAGCATGCTCCTGACCAACACCACCCACCACACCTCATACTTCTGGACACTGCTCAGTCTGGTTTGATGGCCCACTTCATGGGTGATGTTGGATGGGGAGAACACAATATAGTGAGAGAGTTGGGAGTTTGAAACACTCGTGGTGATGGCACAGCATGACTCGACGTATCTCCATCTGCTAAGCTCAATGAGTGCATATTTTGCATGGTGGGCCTGTTTGAAGTGTGGGCACAGCTTGTAGACATATGTGCCTGTTTGCTATAGGCGAAACTGTATTTTTGAATATTGTGTTGGTTGCTGTGAAGAGGATGGAAATGGAGGACTCCTCTGCTGCATTTCAGTGAGTTTCAGCAGGGTCGCCCAGCATGGTGGAGGGAGGGTCCCTAAATGTTGCAGCTCTGGAAGATGTGTTGTTCCACTACGATGAGCTGGGCTGATTTTTTTTATTTATTTTATTTTACTGAATTTAGTTATTTACTCTCCCAAAGCTAAAAATAGCCCAGTTATGAGTCCTCTTCAGACAGAAGTTGTGTATCCGTCTGCCTGTCCTTATGTTAGTGTATATTTTTTATAGCTGTCAGCTTGTCTGTTTTTTCCCTGTGCAGCCATCGTTAAAGCAATAATGCACCTGTCGCTCCTTAGACTGAAAATCTGAGACAAATCATGTTGGATATGGTGACCTTAAAGGAATATGGACATATTTTCTAACTGACGTATTCAAACAAGAGCAGGAGTGCATTCTCAAAAAAAAGAAAGAAAACTCATGTAACATTTCTATGAAAAGCTCAAAGGATACAGATTCCCTAATTTGTTTTTATGGGACTGTTTCCAGCTGCTGGTGCCCTAAATCCAAGAATTAATACTCTGCTTAAATTACTATCACAGTAGAGATTGGCATAGTATCATATATGGATTAAAAAAGTGAAAAACAGTTATGGGATGAGATGAATTTCTACCATTTTGCTTTCTATTGATCAGCAGACTGACTTTCCATGTTTCATCTCCACTTTTGATCAAATCAGATGGACGCTGTCGGTCTTAATATACATCAACCATTTCCTGTCGATGAAGGCCATGAGATTCAATTCAAACCTCCTCAACCACTCAGAAGAAGCATACTTGCAGAGAAGCGTCTTTTGCCAAACATTGAAACTGCTAAGTTGAATTTGGAATAGCAAAAGAAAAAGAGATTTTATTTTATTTTTTCTCTTTGTCTCCTGTATTTTTACTGATTCAGTTTTACCATTGGGCTGATAAAAGTCTGAGTATAACAGCAGCATCTTGTACAAAATACAACATTATTAACAACTACTTTGATATTCACTCTGAAGAACTTTGTTGCAACAATGGAAGCTTGTTTTTATTAGATCTGATTTAAAAAGAAAAGCTGCTTTTACTTGGTAAAGAAGCGATGCGTTGTGATATTGTGATCCTACATACATGTGGAGACATTCTTCAATCAGTGCAGTTTAGGTAGTAAGAAGTAACAGTTCTGGTAATGTCTTGTCATTACCACCCACCGTTCTGAGTTTAGATATCAGAAACTGTCTTTGTTTCTCCTCATTTACTCAGGATTTTGTTTTCAAGTTGTCACCAGGTTGTATTTTGTTCCCATTTTGCTGTGTTTGCATCTCAAGGCAGAGCTATTTCTGTAATGTGTTTTCACAATATAATTAACTGTACTTTTTCTTTTCTTTTTTTTTTCCCACATTCTTACCAGAGAGCATCAGGAAGGTGTTGGATAAACAGGCCATTAAGTTTGTGCGAGCCATCAAGCAGGAAACCAGGAGCGGCAAATCTGAGGACAGGATTCTGGTGAGGGCCGTTGGAAACTTCTGTTCGCAGCAACCCTCTTTGTTATGCAAGGGTGGGAGTGATATTGATGGTTAAAGTGAAAACAACTTTATTACCCCTTTTAGATGTGCAGTGCTCTCCATTAATCTAGTGGCAACTGGATGTGGCATTCGTGTCTGAATGACCCCTCAGGTGCTTTTAAGTAATACATTATGATGAAATCTGACTACATTAGACCTAGTAATGTATAGACATCACTTTCAAATCTGAACTGCTGCAGTCACCTTACCTGACACACGTGAATTATATTTTAACATGATCATCTGTTCTGACACAAGTGTGTTTGTTTTCTTTTTTGTTTGGAAAAAAAAACTGAGATAAAACAGGCTACTTAAAAATAAAACCGAATTATCTTGTCAAACTATTCAGAGTGTAGCAGAGAGGGCTGTGTGGTTAAAATCTCCAAAACATTGCAGTGAAATGGGATTTTATGGTTTTAGCCTGGCTGAGTGCAGTGTAGGCAGGTAACACAAACCTAAAGCAAACAGTTCACTCTTTGGGGTGCAGAGATGCTCATTCACAGCAACATGCACAGGTTTGCAACACCTGTTGTTAACAAACACTGTCGTCCCTCCTACATTATGATTGCTGCTGTCTGTAGCCTCATAGGGACAGACGTGTTAGACTCCAAAATATATCCCTGCAGCCATGTCATCATGGTGAAACGCAGACTGTAAAATTGATTTCCCAACATTTCCATTGTATCCCTGTCAGCTCTCCAAGTTCATACATTTCATTTGCCAGTGCTCTCACATTCTCACAGGATTGAGGGCAGAAATGGTTTAAACTTTGTCCTCTGTGTCCAGATGTTAAAGTGCCAGAATTACTACTAGAAATATACAAAGCAGAACAGTCCAAAACACCTTCCAAAAATTCTAAAAAGTGAATGTTTTAACAGGACAGAGGCTGGCTGTCACTAGTATGACATCAAACCTACTTGCACAGAGAAAAATATTAGTATGTGTAGTGAGGAAAAAAAACATCTTGTTGTAAGAAACAATCTACGAATACTTCTGCATGTGCTATACTTTATTGTCTAATATTACTCGGAAGGAAACTATTACATATCAGTCACTTTTGTGGTCTGGGTGAAGTGTGAGGACCATTGAGTGAAAAGTGACCAATGACTGAAAATGGGATTAAATTCGAATAAATTGAAAGAGTCATAAGAAGACAGAGATTACATTTTGTGAGACATACAACAGACGTGTTGTAAATCGGGTTTAGGACAGATGCTATCTAAAAAGAGCCAAGTGGCCACCAGGCCATGGCCTACTGAGTGCAGACTCAGAGTTTATTAGATGTGGCAGGGTGGCCTTAATGCCATGGGCGACAGTGTGCTGTGCGTATAAATCCTAACACAGTGTACACGCAGGGCATTTCTTTTATTTATTTATTTATTTTTTACTGAACAATAAGCCTGTGTGTGGCCGTGTTTTTGCGTGTATGATTGCATGCCAGAGGGTTTGTAGGCAGCCTGCGATGTGTTGAAGGAGCTCATGCGAGCCAAGGCCAACCCTGTTATTGAGAAATTGTCAGTCAGCCACATTAGTGACTTATCAGTTACTCTCGTTGCGTTGCTATGCACAAGAACAAGCTCATTTTCTCGCCTGAAGACAGCAAGGAAGACACTCTGATAAGCACATCGGAACTAATGGTCACTACTTTGCTTTCTTTTCTGTCTTAGCTGTTTCTTCTTCCACCTCGCCCCATCATTACCAGACCCCTCCCCCTATATTTTTGTCATCTCCTCTTTGTTTCCATTCTCTCTCCTTCCCTCCTTAACTGTCCACCTCGATTATTCTTCTCCCTGTCATCACCCAATCCCCCCTCCCCGCCATCCCGCCGGTTGCCTTTCACTTTCATTGCCTCTCCCCTTTATGCCCTTCTCCTCATCCCTTCATCTTCACTCATACCTTTAAAAAGGGTATTGAGCTCCTCTTTCCATCAGAAGTAATTCAATTAGGATTTTGCCTTACAAGATTTTTTTTTTAAGCTTTCCAAATGGGTCTTGGTCTTGGCTGCAACTGTTCCAGATTCTTTCAAGGGAAGAAGGGTGGGGAGTTGGGGTTTGGGAAGCTGTATATATCTGCATTCATTGTAGTTTGTTGTCAAGGTTCCCCTTTCAGAATGTAATCTTTTTACTCTAATGAATGGATTTATCTGTGTGTGAAAAGATGCTTTTGTAAATAGGCTTTCCTGGACTCTTTAGGTTGAGCACAAAATATTATCTTATGCTTGAAAATGTATAACATGGAGAAAGTGGAAATGAGAAGAGTTTGTTGTTTTTTGTTATATTTATCTTATGTGAACAATTTTGCTGCAAATAATTTCTGTAAACCTGGAAGATTACAGCAGTCTTTTACCTTTCTTTTCCTTTGCATGTTGGCCCTCAATCTCCTTCCAAAACAGATTGTTTAGGTCAAATCTGCGCAGGATTATAGCTTTGATCTTGATTTTCTCTGGTTTGTGGAACAAAAAGGTTTTTAAAGAATTACACATCAGGTTTATATTTACCGTGAAGCCTTTGTTCTACAATTTGCTCTTTCTTTTTGTCCCCTTTTCCCTCGGGAGACTGCAGATATCTAACTGTCTATGTGTGTTGACTGTACCAGTCATCATACTGTGACACACATGCGCGCACACACACAAACACACTTGCAAGGCTGTCTCCACACCACCCATCTCTGACAGACACTGGGAGGGCTTGGTTTGGCATCCAAACAGCACCCAGGGCAATGCGCTATGGAGCATCAACATGCGTGTTTCTAACATGCTCAAACACTCACGCACACTCAGACGCATACACGTCATGCAGTTTGACATGTACAGGAGGCATATTTGTAGCTACTCGTGGCTCAATGCATCAAAACTTGCTCACACACACTCTCTTGCAGCCATTATTAGATCACCCTATTTGAAGATTAGAGCCAACTCTGAAAACAGAGCATCTTCAAAGGCTGAGGGGGGAGTGAGACAGGGAAGGAGGGTGAGAGGGAACTGGGTGAATCTGATGGAAGAAGAAGGGAGGGCATCCCACAAAAGAAAATGCAATGAAGAATGGAGTGAAGTGAGGGAGGGGGGAGGGCATCTTTGTGTCATGATGCTCCAGTTGCCGATTTGGCTCTTCCGCCACTTGTTTATCTTGATCGGCTGCACCGTTTTGTCCTCTGTTGACTCTGCGGTTTGCATACTTTACCAATAATGGGCCTATTACTGGCTGAGGGTGCCACTGTTTGACAGGCGTGGACACACTTGGGTGCTCTTTCCTACTTAAGCTTCGCAGTTGCGTTGAAGACCTGATCATGAGGGGAAGTTAGTGCTGTTACTTCTAAAGGTTTAGCTTTGCTTTCATGCTTGGTGACCATGTAGATGCAAAGAGTGTTTCATACAGGGATGCAATTTTCTTAAATTGGTGTAGGATGCACAGTGGTCTTCATTTTCCCCCCTTTTTTAATGTGCAAATTTTATGAATGAAAACAACATTGTATGAATCCAACTAGAACAAACAAATTTAACATAGTTATCTACAGTTAAAGCATATCAATATGAAAGTTTGTTTTCATTGTATTGGGCTAATATTCCTCAATAACAGTGAAATGATAATATTAATAATTATAATAAAAAACTGTTCTTAATTAGGCATCTCCAGCCTGAGAGAAATGCTTTGTGACCATCTCTGATAAAGCATCTGTTTTAGTTCACTGTTCCTCTCATTTAATTGGGGAAATATTTTATATGTGTACATTTTTTATCTTTTTAAGATCAAGAAGCTAAGAAACCTGATACTTTTGTTCCAATATATTCCAAAAAGATTATTATTTATGTCCAGAACTGGTCCAGAACTCTTCTGTATGAGGACACACTGATCAAGAACATCGTCCTTTGTATTCTCAGTTGTCTCCAGTCATAGACACTGATAAATCTAAACTTTCCTATTTTTCTAGACTCGTGATCATTTATCATCTTGAATAAAGACAGAGAGGGTGTCATAGTTTTAGCTGTTCACGCTCCCGTGGAGGGGGATGCATTTCTTGACATAACATCTGTTCTCCATGACCACGACAGAAAAGTTTGACATCACTATAAAGTGCTGAGTCAGCCAGAAGCCAGTGAGCAACTAGAGCTACTAGAGCTATGTCTCACCTGCTCTGCTGGAGATTGACATGGCGCTGATTTGACGCTCGTTTCAGAATTGTAACCACAAAAAGTAAAAGCTTAGTTGAAGAAGAATATTCAAAAACAGAGATGGTTTAAGAAATGATACACACAAAAGAAAAGTGTGACTGAGAAAAATGGTAGTGCTCTTGGTAGCAGATTTTGATTTCCTCTGGGATTTGGTTGTTACAGATTTTTTTTTCTCAATATACTTGCCTGTGAAATGATACCACAGGGTTCACACTGTACAATTTTTTGCAGTCTTATAGTTAATGCAAGCCACATTACTCAATGTGAACTTGTTTACTACAAGATACATACATACATTGAATCCTGGCGACCACAGAAGTAAATCCAAGTGGACTTCAGGCTCTAAACACACCATCGTTAGCATGTTGGTGTTAATGCACCAATGACTTGAAAGTTGCTGTTGCTGTTGTGGTGTGCATATGTTTTATTTGAGTTGAACATATTTCTTCCCTTTCTCTGTCGTATCTGGCGCTGTTGTTGGCTGGCTACTGTCATGGTGTGCTCCTGTTGGTTGGTTATCTGACAGAGATCATAGAGGCAGGCTATCTGTTGCAACCTGTATCTGGTTGCAGAATAGTTTGGTTATTCATCTTGGATCCTGTTTCATTGTGAGATCTATGACCACTGTTTTTGAGCAACAATAGTTGATTCCCCCCAATAATTGTGCTTCTTTCCTTTGAGACGGCCCGAACTGCACAGTGTAAACCTGGCGTAAGTTGCAAAGGTCTTTACTGATGGCACTCCTACACATTTTTAGAGCTTTAAGAAAAAGTAGGTCAACCCACAGACTAATGACTTCACTGAAGGGTAATTGGAGACAATAGTTTGCAAACCATTTTCTACTTAATGGGATTCATTTAGATCTACTTTGATAAAATACATTAAAACAATTCTGCTGAAAATCCATTCAAAATCTGTCTTGCTAGAAGATCACTGAATACATACAATCAAAAGTAGCTTCCATTCATGATGCTGGATAGGGATACAAAGAAATATCGAAGAATTTAGGCATCCATCAGCTGACAGTTAGACAAAACCAAGATGACTCCAAAAAAAAGCCTTTGGAGTCATCAGCAGGGTAAAGAAGAGTAATGGCTCAAGACTTTAAGACATCAGTGGAACTGACAGGCATCTCTGTTCAGTCTGACATTTATAAATCATTGAATAGGCTTCATGAAAGGAGGACAAAACAAAAAAGATGTGGGCATCTTTGAAGTTTGCCAAAGAGCGTTTTGAAAAATGAAAATTTCAACAAAAGTTGAATTGTTCAGGAAGAGTACTTGGCACCATATGTGACACACAAATGTCACAGCTCTTAAAACACAGAACCATGACCAAGCAGAAGTATGGTGGTAGGAGCATCATGAATGGGGCCTGCTTCTGGGACTGGATCACTTGACACGGGGAAAAGTTATTTCCTATTTTGCCAAAATATGGTACCGGATCATGTCGGTGTGGCTGACTGTCAGCTAAAGCTCAGTAGAAATTTGGTGATGTTGCAGGACAATGATCCTGCCCATCAGAGTACCTCCACCACATAATGGCTTCAGAAAGAGAAAGTCCACCTTTTGAAGTGCCCCAATCAGAGTCAAGACGATACGGAATCACTTCAAAACAGTTGTTCACACCAGAGATCCTGCAAACGTGTCTTAGCTGAACGAGTTCTGCAAAGACAAGTGGTCAACAATTCCTCTTGAACATCGCACAGGTTTGACTGAGAGCCACTGAAAGTTGCTTTCTTCAAATCAGTTCTGCCAGTGGAGGTTCCACAACGCCACTTACTCTTTCCTCTGGCACTCTGAATGCTTGTGTCACATTTGGAGCACTTTTAGCCCATCAATCTTCATGCCCTTCCTGCAGGTTTTAATATTCACTGCGCTCTGGATTTAACTCTGGGTACCTGCTGTTAAATTGGTCTGTTGGATGCATCGTCTTTGTGTGTATGTTTGTGTTAAGAAAAAAAAGCGTCAGCTTGTGATTATTGTTGTAATTTGCAGCTCTAGCCATCTTCAACCTTATATCTGACTGTGTCCTAAGCTCAGTTAAGCCAGCTCTACAGGCCATTAGAACTGCTCACTTTTAACAATAACCTTCTAGACTGGTTTCATGGATACCGTACCTCTGTGTTGCTTTTGAGCTGATGGTGAAGTTACTTTCAGCCTAATAATTGGTAACATAACTTCAATATTTTTTTTAACCACCTTGAAAGCATGGTGTATATATGATACCTGTGCAAAGTGTTGGTTGCACAGGTGTGTGTGTGTGTGTATATCTATCTATCTATGTATGTGTGTGTGTGTGTGTGTGTGTGTATGCACACATGCAAAATATTCATCGGAGGCTCATCCTTTCTCCTAGACATAT